>LZPO01087793.1:21630-39479 GCA_001675575.1 Neotoma lepida | reverse complement strand
CCCTTCTATTCTATTCTCCTATCTCCAGATCTGACTCAACCCCAGTTTTTTATTGTAATTTTACAAGAAAATAAGGGATGAGATAATTCAACAGGTGATTGGGTTTTTCACCATAGTTTTAAAAGTTCTATTTGAAAATCAACAAAATGTAGCCTGTGCCCCTTAATTGTACACAGAAATTTCCAGACAGGTAACCAAAGCAAAAAACCAAAGTGCAACACTTGTTCTTTCACAGGTTAATAATTATCAGAACATCTGAGCTTCTCACCCCAGAGGCCATCTACTTGCAGTTTCTCAGAAAGCACGGAAACACAAGCTAGCTTCTCCTAACAACATCCTTGCTGCAAATTCTTTAATGCTTTTTCTGTAAACTTAAGACAGAATCTATCTCTTGTAATCTTAAGACACTGTATGTACTCTGTTAAGTCCTGTATCTTTTCAGCTTTAGAAAGACATTCCCATGGAGGTGCAGGTTGGTGTGTTAACCATTGTTTAAATGTCATCTCTGCAACTCCCATTGCTTTTCTCTTTAAACTCTGCCCATCTGCACACTGCATCCTACACACTGTAATTCTGCATTCTCCATTTTATACAATTATTCCATGGTTCAAGAGGCTGCTCATCAATTAGATTTCTTCCCAAGACTTATTTAACAGCTCTAATGCCAGCAAGGGTCTCAATCTCTGTATAATTTCTTGACATATTAACTTTCTCAATGTCTAATTTCAATGAAACCATCACAGGAGAAGGAACAACAAACATAAAGAACAGATAGAACAAGAAGATTACAAGAACAAGTAACAGCTGAATGGATGAGAATATTACATGCATGTGCCAAAAGTTTGCCCTCGGGACACAATGGGGGTCTCTCCCTGTCGTCATCATCTGAGAAACTCAGCAGGAAGTCCAGAGGAGTATGCCCTGAGGGATCTTTGTCCTAGATCTCGGGTTCCTCCTTTTTGGACTCCTAGGGCAACAAGTCAGGCATGTTGTTTGCCATCTCTGGCAAAATACTTGTTTAATGATGCAAATATGTGTTGCATCTTTTTATGTTGCATTTGTTTAACTATATGAAGCTGTTACTTTACCTGTCTAAAACACCTGATTGGTCTATTAAAGAGCTGAATGATCAATAGCTAGGCAGGAGAAAGGATAGGCTGGGCTGGCAGGCAAAGAGAAAAAATAGGAGGAGAAATATGGAAAAAAGAGATTGGGGTAACAAATAAAAGTAGAAGGAGATGAGGACATCAAGGGCCAGCTACCCAAGTACACAGGAAGCCATGGAGCAAGAAGTAAAGAAAGGTATATACAGAATAGAGAAAGATAGAAGTCCTGAGGGAAAAGGTANATGGGATAATTTAAGAAAAACTAACTACAAGCAAGCCAAGCTAAGACTGGGCATTCATAAAAAAGAGTAAGTCTCCATATGATTATTTTGGAGCTGTTTGGCAGGCCCCCGAAAGAGCAAAGAGTAAAAAACAAAACAATTACAGAATATTATGGAAGAGGGATTGGAAAGTATTTAAGAGCTTGGAGATAATGAACTCTTTTGTGAGATCGTGCCTCCTAGGAATACCAGAAGTAACACACATAAAATATCACCAACATTACAACCCATATTTGAACTGAACAAGAAGGACATCAACGAATGTACCAAACTATATGGAGAAAAACCCAAGAGATCTAAACCCTTCACAAAGAACTANAGGCAACTGAGGAAAGCTGGGAGCAGGAGAGGTGGTTCTCTGAAAAGAGCACACCAATTGGTTTTTCAGTGCCAAAAACTCAGCTCTGAAAACATACATGTAAGTAATATTACATGAACTCAACAATTTATATTTGGGAATGATTATGTATAAAGAGATACATGCAAAAATTCTGAAAAAGTCAAGAGGTGATATTGAGAATACANATGTATATATTAAGCATATAAACATGCATTAACAATTAATAAAAACAATGAATAACTGAATTTGAAGGAGAGCAGAAAGTGGTATATGGGAGGATTTGAAGGGAGAAAAGAGAAGGGAGACATGTTGTAATTAAAATACAGTCTCAAAATTAAATAAAGAAACAAACATCAGAAAATCTATATGGGTCTAAAGTAGTGATTTTCAACCTGTGTGTCTTGACCCCCTTCAGGTGTCAAATGATCCTTTCACAGGGGTCATATATAGATATCCTGAATATCAGATACATTATGATTTATAACAGAGCAAAATTACAATTATGAAGTAGCAATAAAATAATTTTATGGTTTGGGGGATCACCACAACATGAGGAACTACATACTAAAAGGTCTCAGCATTAAGAAGGCTGAGAACCACTGTTCTAAAGCTAAGTGAATACAGAATTCTTAATGTCTTCAAACTAGTAGAGAGGCATGAGGTTGAAGTAGAAATATCTACAAATTAATTATTATATTTTAGCTAGATGGTTGATAGAGTTCATTTGTAAGTTATAAAATACTTAGCATTCTTGTCAGACACATACTACTCTCCTAAAACAGCAAATTTTAACTATATGTACCACAATTGGATTCACTTTCTCCATTCCTTTTCTTCTGCAGGAGTCTACGTAGATTTTAATTATTAGTTTCATTTTATTTTTATGTAAAAACTTCTTTTATTTTTATTCAGTGATTAACTGGATATTTGTGGCTTCTTTGTAAAGAAAGTGGAAGAATGAACAATAGTAAATAGTATTAAAGTGTAAAATATCCTCTTGTTTTCTGTTTAATATGGCCATAATTGCAATTAGTATATGTAATATAGACATAAAATATTAAAACCCCATAAATATTCACAAACATAAGATGCTCCATGATTTTTAAATCATTTTATCAACATGTTACTATGTAATATAACTATTCATTTAGTAAATATTTGCCATATATTATGGTAGGTTAAGAACTACAGAGATGAGATCTTCTCTTTATAGCCCCCCTTACTTTTTCTATCNGTTGTTTCATCCAAGGTCACCCAAAGTATTTTGTCCCTGGAAATCTGCTGATCATGCCTGTCAAGGAAGCAGGTAGTCAATCTTCACTCTCCATCCTGTACTCCAATTCCAATTCTCCAGTCTCATCCCCAGCCCTTTACCAGAATATTTTCAGGAAACTGTCTTTCCCCATTCCTTCACTCACCATGTAATTCATAGATACTATGGCAGACCCAGGTTTCCTTCCTCCTGCAGACTCTCTCAGATCCTTGCTCTTCTATCACAACCCCACATTCATTCACCTCAATGTTCTACCTGGGTACCCCAGTGGTCACACCTGACATGGACTCAGAATTACTCACTGCCTGTCAACCCACACCTACAAGATGCCCCTAAGATCCAAAGAAAGCAATAGAAACTAAGAAAAACACTCCCAACAAAGACAATACAATATATCAAAACCAAGAATTACAATCACCCCAAATCCAGATGCCAAAATGTCAGTGTAAAAACACAACCAGTAACAACCTGGACACTGTGTCTCCATTAGAACCCAGCAACCCTACTACAGTAGGCACTAAGTAATGCAATATAGCTAAAGAACAAGACAAGGACTTCAAATTGGCTATTATGAATATACTGCTTAAAGAGTATAGCAATAAATCCATTAATGAAATGTATGAAAACAGAAAGAGTGAATAACATGAAGAAAACAATTCAAGACATGAAAGTAGAAAGAGAATCATNAAAAACAAATTAAAAAAGTGAAGGAATACTAGAAAAGAAAAATTTTGGAATTTGAACAAGAAGCTCAGAGGCAAGCTTTGTATTCACCAACAGAATACAAGAGAGAAAGAAGCAATCTCAGGCACTGAAGACAAAATAGAAGAAATAGGTACCTTGGTCAAAGAAAATGTTAAATCTGAAAAAAAAAACTGCAGATAAAACTCATCCAGAAATCTGGTACACTATAAAAACTCAAAATGTACAAATAATATGAATAGAGGGAGAAGAAACCCAGGTCAATGCACAGAAAATATTTTCAGCAAATCATAGAAGAAAGTTTTCCTAACCTAAAGAAGGGGTTGTCTATCAAGGTGCAATATATAGAATACTTAGTAGACTGGACCAGAAAAGAAACTCCCCTTGGTACATAATCTAAGCACTAAAAAACAGAACAAAGGAAGAATATTAAAAGCTACAAGGGGAAAAGACCAAGTAACATATAAGTGTACACCTATTAGAATAACACTAGACTTCTCAATGGAGACTCTAACAGACAGAAAAGACTGGATGATGTCCTATAAACCCTGAGAAGCAACAGACGCCAGTCCAGATTACTATATCCAGCAAATCTTTCAATGGCAATTGATGAGGAAAGAAAGACATTCCCAAATAAAACTACATTACAAAGTATCTATCTACAAATTCAGCTCCACAGAAGGCACTAAAAGGAAGACTTCAACTGGAAGAGGTTAATCACTCCTAAGAAAGCACACAGAATAAATAACCTCAGAGCAGAAAATCAAAGAAAAGAGGGGAAAAATCCACACCACAACAAAATAATGGAAATCAACAAACACAGCTCATTGATAACTCAAAATCAATAGTCTCAATTCTCCAATAGGAAGACAATGAGTAACACAATGGATGCAAAAATAGTATCCTTCTTTCTACTGCATGCATGAAACACACCTTAACATCAAGGATTGATATCAGCTAAGGGTAAAATGATGGAAGAAGAAATTCCAAGCAAACAGACCTAAGAAGTAAGCTAATATAGCTATTTTAAGATCTGACAAAATATAATATCAAATGAAAACAAACCTGAAGAGATAAGCAAGGACACTAGACACTCACATCTATGCATCAGACACAAGGACACCCAAGTTCACAAAAGAAACAGAATTAGAGCTAAAAATCACATATTGAGCACAGTAATAGTGGGTGACTTCAATATCCAGTTCTTGGCAATAGACAAGCCACATACACAAAAGCTAAACAGAGAAATGTTGGAAATAAATGACATCATAAACTAACAGATATTTACAGAACATTGTACCAAACACAGAAGAATATACTTTTTCTTTCTCAGCACCTCATGAAACTCTTTCCAAAACTGACCAGATACTTAGACACAAAGCAACTCTCAAAAATACAAGAATTTTGAAATAACACCCTGCATCCATTCTGTCCACCATGAATTAAAANTGGATATTAACAACAGAAACAGCAGAAAGCTTACAAACTTACGGAAATGAAACAACTTAGGACTGAATGTAAAATGAATCAAGACAAAAATTAAGAAAGAAATGAAAAACTTTCTAGAACTGAATGAAAATGAAAATAAGACATACCCAAATTTATGGGACACAGTGTAGGTGGCTCTTAGAAGCAACATAAAGTGCCTACATAAAGAAATTGGAGACGTTTCATTACTTAATGNTACACCAAAAGCTCTCGAGAAAAGAAGAGAAAGAAATAACACCCAAAGCAGTGGGTGCCAAGAAATAATGAAACTCAGGGTTTAAATCAATAAACTACAAAGAAAAAACAATAAGAACAACAAAACATAAAGAAAAAATGAAAAAGTTGTTTGTCCTTTGACAAAATCAGTAATATTGACAAAACTTTAGCCAACTTCAGCAAAAGGCCGAGAGAGAAGATCCAAATTAACAAGATTAGAGACAAAGGGGAGATATAACAATAGATGAGGAGGAAATCCACAGAATCTTAAGACATGCTTTAAAAACCTTTATTGTACAAAAATAAAAAATCTAAAAGAAATGGATAATTTCATTTATATATATGTACATACCACCTACCAAATTTAAATCTAGNTCAAATNGTCAATTTAAACAGACCTATATTCCCTAGCAAAATAGAAACAATAATTAAAAGTCTCCCAACAAAAACAGCCAGGGCCAGAAAGTTTTCATGCAGAATTCTACCAGACTTTCAAAGAAGAGTTAGTGCCAATACTCCTCATGTTACTCCCCAGTATAAAAATAGAAGGAATATTGCTCAATTTGTTTTACAAGACCACAGTTGCCAAGATTCCTTAGCCACATAAAGACTCAACAAAGAAAGAATTATAGAATAATTTCTCTTAAATATAGATGCAAAGATTCTTAATAAAAACACTGATATTAGAACAGGTTTAGCATGAATGGCCTTCACAGGCCAACTGGCAGCATCCAAGTGAGAATTCTGAGATCTGGAGAAAGTAGCTATGTACAAGGACAGCTAGAATTAGAACTTAGTTCTGCATTTTCTGACTTGGCGTAATTTAGAAAATTGAAAGCTTTTTATAGCTCCAGCCACAAAAGGAAACTAGGAGTGCCTCGCACCCTTAGGGTATCTGTATGCCACTTTGGCTGCCACTTTGGCTGCAGTTTGTAAATCTGGCACAAACTGAGTGCCCACTTGTCTTGAAACATTAGTTACTTACTCACAGCCCACAGGGTGATCAGGAAGCCTGGATATAACTGGTGGTCTCTTGTGCTACACTTGGCTACTGTGCAGGGAAACTCTCAGGCAGAAGCAGCACTGGTAGTTGTAGCTTAAATGCAGAACTAAGAAGTGGGTGGGGTATGCAGGGAGCCCACAGTGCGCAGAACCCTGTAACACTGGATGCATATTTACACCTCTCATCTACACCTTCCTGATTTGGTTTGATGGCTTTGAAGATGAATGGGAGTGCAGTGTCCAATTTCTTCCCTGATCTAATTTGTAGAGCTTCCATGCAAATACCACGGGCTTGCTTAGCAGGTAGCTTTGGGATGTGATTCTTCATGAACCAAGTATGAAAGATCCTTCTGAGGCAAGCATGGAAGATCAAAAGCAGTACTCTGAAGGTGGAGGCAGGAGGATCAAGGGTTCAAAATCATCCTTGGCTACATAGAAATTTTGAGACAACACTAAGTTCCTTCCTAGGCTTCCCTAGAATAATTGTCTATAACTTAGAAGCATAAGCCAAATAAAACTCTTTCTCCTCTTAAAAAAAATAGAAAGATCTCCCATGCTCATGTATCTGTAGGATTAACATAATAAACATATTCATTGATGTTCTATTCAGAAATAGTCAGAAATAGGAAATAGACTAGATGTCCATCACTGGGTGAATGGTTAAAGAAAATGTGGTACAGTTACACAATGGTATCTTACTCAGCTATCAAAAGAATGAAATCATAGCTGGGCAGTGGTGGCTCATACCTTTAATCACAGCACTTGGTATGCAGAGGCAGGTGGATCTCTGGGTTCAAGCCCAGCTTGGTCTACATAGTGAGTTCCAGGACAGCCAGTGCTATACAGAGAAAGCTTGTCTGAAAAAAAAATGAAAATTGAAAGTAAATGGTTGAAGCTAGAAAAAAATTGTCCTGACTGAGGTAACCCAAACCCAAAATGCAAATATGGTATGTATTCCCTTGCATGTGAATGTCATTTGTTAAGTCTTCAATAAGCAGGCACCAATCCATATAACCACAGAGATCAGGTATAGAGTAAGGGACTAGGGGAAAGTGTAGGATCATCCTAGGAAGCAGAAATATAATACATAATTATGGATGGAGGGACTGGAGAGGGTTGATCAAACATGGGTCAGACTGGGAGTCACAGGGAATACAAGGAGAGACAGTTATAAAACTAAGGGTCATTGGAGAGGTTGTATGGAAATCTAATACAGTAGAAGTTTCCTACATCATATACATATATGGTCTAAATGGAGCTACAAAATAATGGGAGAAATCAAGCCCCAACTGGACATGTCTTGTCATCAAATAAAACCTCCATTTCCATGAATGGCTTACATCTAATCGAGTTTTGGGTGCCATTAGAATCTCTAAACAACCCAGACTATTGCTAAGGCTATTGGTTCCTCTCCACAAACTGAAGGTAAAGACCTTATGGCCAAAATTAACACATATACAACTCATTAAACATGCAAAAGTTGAGCGATGCTTTCATCCCTACTAAGTGGTCATGGTGCTGGAAAGAATTTACTCTGCATGCTACCAAAGGAGAAAGGTATACACCTATAAACCCTTCAATCTACAATGGTGGTGACTTGCTTGTAAGATGTGCTAATGCAGAAGTGACATAAAGCCTGTAGGACTAACCAATCACGATCTGATTGGATATAAGGCCCATTCCATGACATGGAACTCATCCCCAACACTGCTTGAATGGGCCAGAACCTAAGATTAGATAGATGAGGAACCTAGGAGAAAATCAAATGCTACTGTTCTCCTAAAGGACTCCTAATAAATAAAAGGACACTGAATAACATTTTGCTATGCTCATAGAATAGTGCCTTGTGCAGCCATCATCAAAGAAGCTTCCTCTGGCAGTAGATTGGAACAAATATAGAGACCCATAGCCAGACAATACACAGAGTGAGAGACCTTGGAACACTCAGTCTTAAAGGGGCACATGGAGCTCCATGAAAGAGGAGGCAGAAAGAGTGTAAGAGCCTAAGAGATTGGAAGACAATAAGGAAAGAAGGCTTTCTGAACACAGCAGGACAGATCTGCATGTGAACTCAAAGAGGGTGTGACAGCATGCGTAGGGCTTGTACAAGTCTAAACCAGATGGAATACCANCACCGAGAGGGGTAGGAGACACAAGNCCAAGCAATCTCCAGTTGATAACTGCTTGAAAATGACAAATTACTTTTCTCCAGTGGAGTTTTACTGAGTATACAAACAAAGCACTCTTAAGGCCAGGCCCATGCCAAGCAGCAATTGGGCAAACAAATGAATTCAATGGAAGTTTTTGGAGTTCTTTCTCTCATAATTCTTCCTCAGGGATTTTATTTTTAACCTTACAGGTCCTTGCATATATATTATGGTTACCTGTTTTGTGTTTTCATGGGATTTTTGTTTGTGTGAATATGAGTTTCTCTGAGTGTATATGTATGTCTTAAGCTTTTTCTTTGGCTTTTTTTCATTTGTTTTCTTGTTGTTATATTTTGTCTTATTTTTATTTATTTTAATTTTCTCTAATACCATCATCATCATCATCATCATCATCATCATCATCATCATCATCATTATTTTAGTTGTCTATTTGTATCCTAATATGAAAAAGAAAGAAGTGGTAAGGATTTGGGGGAAGTAGGGAGGGCATCGGAGGAGTTTATGGAAGGGAAACCATAAACATAATATATTGTATTAAAATTCCATTTTCAATTAAACATACAAATTTTATTATTGAAATATTCAAAATATCTTTTTTTTCTTTAGTTTTTCAAGACAGGGTTTCTCTTTGTAGCCCTAGCTATTCTGGAATCACTAGACCAGATTGGCCTGCAACTCAGTGACTCAGTGATCCACTTGCCTCTGTCTCATGAGTGCTGGGATTAAAGGCATGTGCCACCACTGCCTGGCTTAAAATATCAAATTTTAAAAATAAATTTAACCTTGTTTTCTCATCATAGAAAGAGAGAGAACTACAGAGATTGTCAAAGTCCATCTGTGGACACACTGTATACTCAAAGCCCAAGGAAGAGAGATCTGCTCAGGAGAAAGCAAACTGGTCTGTGGTTAAACCTCTGTACAATAGGGAGGATCACATCATCAGGCAAAAGGTCACTTGTACAAAAGACTCTTCTAAATACACAGACAAGAATGAATGCCACATTCTCATCAACAGATCTGAGAGAGATAGATAAAGACCTGAGCAAATGCCACACCTTTATCAACAGATTGAGAGAGATGGATAAAGACCAGAGTAAATGCCACACCTTTATCAACAGATTGAGAGAGATGGCAAAGGACCAGAACAAATGCCATACCCTCATCAAAAGACTGAGAGAGATGGATAAAGACCAGAGCAAATGCCACATCCTTGTAAACAGAATTGAGAGAGACAGATAAGGACAGAATGGCTAAGCTGAGGAAGAGGAAAATGTTACTTCCTCTCTGAGAGCCAGTAATGTGGAAGGAGGGAATGACACACAATAAAGAAGCTTTAGTGCTTAAAAGGCTTGGCATAGAGTATGCATATATATATATATATAGATATATATAGATATAGATATAGATATAGATATAGATATATATATATTTCAGAGGCAAGTTGAGAGCAGCGTTTACCCTACAATTTGCTGAAATCTGTTTTCTATTCCTTCAGGCAGTCCCATATCACAATATCAGAGGGATGATGAACATCCAAATGGTGTTGTATTTCAAATATTCTTGTCTTCAATAATTAATTGTCTGAAATGCTACTTTTAGCACTTGTATTTTCATTTGCTAAATCTGTCAGTCACAGGTAAGGGTTATTGCCCCTGACTGTTAACATTGTTAATGGTACCATTAAAGAGCCAGTTACTTCCAGACTGTGTTCTAATGTCTGGAATCAAGCTAAAGTGGCCACTTATCAGACTTGTGCTTGGCTATATCAGTTATATTTCCTGAACCTCCTATTTTTCTGAGTGTGAAGTAATTAAATGCATCCAGTGAAAGAAGTGTTCACCCTAAACTCAGTAAGCACCTATTCTGATCTCAGCTATTTTCTACAAAATATTCTGATTTTACAGAATATAAAACATGTCCAAGAGGTAAAGTGACTTTTCTTAAAATCAGAATTTCTACTTGTGACAGTCTATTTGTGTAATGTGGGCATCTACTTATGACAGCCTGTTTGTAGAATATGAGCTTCATACTTTCTCTACGACTATTGGAAAGGATGTGGACCAGTGTACTTTCTGTGATTCTAGGCTTATTTTATAGGCCACAGAAACCGCCTTCCTACATATTTTGACTCACAGTTTTACTGGGAAAATATTTTAGTTCTAGCAGTCAACTAGAGTTGTAAACTTTCTGGGTAGTCTCTGGAAACTACAACTTGTAAATACAAAGTAAAGTTATCTAAAAGTAAAGTTATCTAAATTAGTTAACTGCCAATTATAGATATATAAAAACCTGGTCCTATAGGAAACCAACTGTAGATAGATACCTTTGAGCGGCAAATATGCTTAGATTCACCACAGAGAATCTAAGCACACTTACTTTTGACAGTTTAGGGCAGGTGCACAACTTTCGTGCTTNTGCTGTATGCCTTATAGGAAACAGTTTCTTTATTTCAAAGCAACTGACATTCCTGCTAGTATTTGTACCCGCTTTGTTATCNTGGCAGTGGCAGGCAGATACCATTGAATGTTTGGAACCCCTCCTTACCCTTTTAGTAAAGAGTTAAGTGGGAATGGAAAATGGAGACTAAAATGGCATAGGATTACTGTCCAGACAACAGTAAAAAATGCCATTTAGTTAAAGGAGAAGGAGACCCTTTGAAAGGGAGAAAGAAAACCATGAATAAGGCCTAAAGCCTAAGAATCTTTAGAGCCTCTTCCTGAGAGGAGAGATGTGAGTCTTTTTGCTTTTTGTATAAAAACCATTGGCCATACTGTTCTTTCCTCATAATTGACTTATTTTGGCTCAAACTTGACCAATTTGGGGAGAAATTCAGCTTATATTGAAATATATAACCTCTGGTAGTACAAATGGATCATTGGAAATGAGTTTATTTTTATCTTGCTAAATGCTGCATTACATATGTAAATAAAATTTAAGGCGAGAAAATTATAATGCAAGGTATTTTAAAAATATGTAAAGCTTTTAATCCAGCACATTATTTTAGAAATAAGAGAATGCTTCCTCCTGTGTGCTTTATTGTTTGCTCAAATTATATATGCATTATACAAATACCATGCATAAACTCACAAAGACTCAACACAGTCCAGAAATTAATTTCTTACAGAACATTTTTAATAAAAACTCAATTCCCTTATTATTCTTTGAAATGTAATAAATTGTTTCTGTAACAGAAATCTAGAATCTGGTTTTCATCTCTACTGCCTTTTAGTGATAGTATTTAATTCTTTGTAACTATGTGCAGCCTTTGAAATTTCATACAGCTTTTCTTTACTAAATAAGCATCAGGAGAATTGCTTTCAATCTACAAGCTTAATGTATGTCTTCTTTTAAAGTACCATGCCCTGTTACAGTGACTGTTAAGGGTTTGTTCTTCTGAACTCAATTATCTTAAAGGAAAGAGGGTTTAGATTGCTAAGCTACACTGAAAAATATTTAGGGAGAATGTGTAAGTACATCTTACTAGGCTAGTATCATTTATCACTGTAGGAGAATAAGTTTACCTGTAAGGAAAGTTTATTCCCTTAGGGAAAAAATAATGGTGCTTAAATACATTCAGAAAATCAACACAACAAAGTTGTGTCTATGTGAATATACTTGTACATATATACAGAAAAATCATTAGGCTTTTATCTGAAACAGAGGTTATACCTATTGGTTAAGTGTGTGAATCACTGTATTGAGTAACTGATGAGAAGTCTCATTGATGTAATTGGTCCCACATTCCTGCTAAATTAGTTTGATGCCTTGGAGGTTCCTTATACCTTTCTGTAAGTAGGTTATGTTTAGAGTTAGAAAATTAGCACCATTGGGAACTGAGAAAGCATGCAGCATTGGCTGTGCATAGAAGGGACTAAGGCATTACTTACTGTGAAAATACAAAGTGAATATGAATGCTGGTTATTTCTGTGGAGCACTGTTGTCTTTCTCTTGCTTCCTTAATCCTACCCACATTTTAAAAAATGTATTTTGAGACTTATTTTATGTGTATGGACATTTTGCCTGCATGGATGTCTGTGTAACTTATGTGTGCAGTGCCTGCAGAGGGAATTATAGATGTTTGTGGGCCACCATGTGGCTGGTGGGAATTAAACCCATGTCTTCTGGAAGAACAGTCAGTGTTCTTAACCACTTAACCATCTCTCTGGCCACCACCCATATTTTGATCAATTTTCACTTGGCTCATAATGCAACCATTCTGAGGAATCCTGTCTTAATCTAGTTCCACATCTCCAAAATCACTGAAATAAGTTGTCAATCATCTTTTCTCCTGACTCAGAATAAAATAATAGGTAAGTTTTCCCATGATTAATTATTCCAAAAACTGGAAAGCATTTCTTACAGATTTTCTGCAGTAGCAAAGTGAACGAAATTTTGCTTATAATATAAATAGCCTTTACAGGATCTCATTGAGAATTCCTGAGTTGCATGGAGTGCTGAGTTTTAAATTGTATTCCACAAAACTCAAGATCATTACTCTCCATAAACTAGTGTGACAGTGCTGGGTGTTCATTTGAAGCTAGATGTGATCCTAGAAGAATCTGACTTTTGTAGATAATTTCTAACATGAGGATAACAACCTGTGTGAGATGATCATGANATGATAATATGAGTTTTATCTATATAGGGTGGATAATGATACCAAGAGTTGGTAGTATTCACTGTAGAACTTTGACAGAGAAGAATACGTTATATAATGCTGACCAATAGAAGGTAAGTGGATTTATTTTCTCACATTAATGTGGACTTCCCTAGCACTTTTCTAACAGCCTCCAAGCTATTAGGTAACAATGTCAGAAAAGTTGCATTTGAGTTGACTTCAGCAAAACCTTAAACAGTTTACTATTTTTGTTCCATTTTCAAATCAATCTTCAACATCTTCCTTCAATAAATTNTTTTTCACTTATAAGGAATTACTTACAATCACACTGCAATCATCACAGTTTTCTATTTAGACTCATTGGTCTCATCTGCTCTGCCCTTTAAAATTTCCATCACTATCCAACTCTTTCCATCTTTCTTGGAGATTCATTTTTGCACCTACTCTTATCTCTGTCTCTTATACACATCTAGATGTGTATAAGAGACAGGTGTACAACAGGTTCTAGATTATCTCTTTGTGTTGTACCCAATTTATTCCCCACATGCAATTAAATGAAAATGTATGTACTTCTCTCTACTCCAACTTCATTGTCCCATAGGTCTTAATCTTTTTAATTTTTTTTCATACAATGAGGTTTGATCATATTCTTTCCCCTCACCTAGCTTCTCCAAACTCCTTTCCATCTCCCTNCCTAACCAACTTCATGTTCTTTCTGTCTCTCAAAAACCACCAAACTAAAAATAACAAAACTCAAAAAACCAACCAAACAACAACAGACAAAACTCAGTAAGACAAAAATTAACAAACAAAATAAATAAAATGGACCACCAGTTTGTGTTAGTCAACTACTTGTCGGCATGGGAATGTGTTGGAGTATGATCGATATATCCAATGACCATTGGAGAAAACTCATTTTCCTTTTACCATCAGGTATCAAAACTGCAAATAGCTTTTGCTTAGGAGAGGTATTTTGTGTACACTTCTCCTTCTCAGTGTTGGGATTTTTCTGACTTTACCTGTGCAGATCTTGTATATGCTGTTATAATCTCTGTGAGTTCATATGTGATTCAATCATGTGTCTGGAAGATGTTCTCTCCTTAGAGTTATCCACTACTTCTGGCTCATGATGTGACTACCTCTCCTTACTGAGGGGAGGACTTTAGTGAAAACATCCCATTTAGGACTAAGTGCTCCAAAGTCACTCACTCTCTGCTCATTGTCCTGCTGTGGATCTCTACAAGAAAGAAACCTCTCTTATGAGAGTTGAGAATGTCATTAGAAGCCATTTCTTGTTAAAGCACAGTGGTTCTCAACCTTCCTAATGATGTAATCCTTTAACACAGTTTCTCATGTTGTACTGACTCCCGTCCATAACATTATTTTGCTGTTACTTCATAACTGTAATTTGCTAATGTTATGAATTGCAATGTAAATATCTTGTTTTCTGCTGGTCTTAGGTCACTGATGTGAAAGGGTAGTTCAACCCTCAAAACTGTCCCGATCCACAGGTTGAGAACCTCTGCAATTCAGGAGAATAATAGTGGTATTTTCTCCTAGAACCATGGCCTGTCTAGTCTCAGGTTCTTGACCTCATTAANAGTGTCAGGCATGGGCTCCATCTCATAGAGTGAGCCTTGAATTNAATCAAAAGAGTCTTAATCATAAGTTCCTCAGCAGGTCCTGGGGGCCTTGACAGGTTCTTGTCATCACTCATCTTTCTAGTTTCATTATTTGCTCTTTTTTTTCTCATAGTTTTAGATCTAGAACTAGTGACCTATTTTTGGTGTCAGGATTCTGCAGTTTCTTTGTCCTTTCACAGGCTGTGTTGTTTTCCTGAAATATTCTTCCTCAGTCCCTTTGTTTACTATTCCAAACAACCTTGCTAACTTCTCTTCATCTTTCAAACTCTGTGTGTTACATTTCTGGAAGAGAGGCATCATTCTCTATTTTGGTTTGAGGCTCCTGAATTAATGGAAGTACATATTCTGGAGTAAGACTAAAAGATTGGATTATAACATCATTCATTTTGTTTGTTCACTTTTGAAATTTGATTATGTTTCTCCCTTCCTTTTCATCTATCTGAACCCTCCCATATATTCCTCTCTACTTTCTTCAAATTCAAGGCCTTTCTTTTCATCATTTAAAATTTTTATTGTATGCACATATGTTTTTATGTAAACATATATTTCTAAAACATAATCTAACGNATTCCCCTCAAGTGCCTGCCTTGAGGGGATTTCTATCAGGGTCCAGAACAGATGCTACAAGCAGCTAAGGATTCTAATCTGAGGAATATTCAATAAATCTAAGCACACTGAATTCTTTAGTCCATTCACTTTATTCTTCTAAGTCAATTCCATCTACACAGTTTCTTTTCTGTTCTCATACTTAGCTCCTCTCAGTCCCTCCTGCTCTCAATTCCTTCTGCTGTTCTTTCATGTCTATCTAGTTCTTTTCATCTTTGCCCTCATCTTGTTCTTCTCCATCAATTCCCTTCTTGCTGTTCTCTCATATCTATCTAGGTCTTTCCCATCTTCTCAATCCATTCCCTTCTGTGTTCTGAGAGGACCAGGATATATACAGTAGTTCTTTGGCAAAGCAATGCAAGGCTTGAAGTTTTCAGGGTCACAAAGAGAGATGATAAGGATCCACACATAGCTCAGTAATTGTCAGCTAGATTAACAACCTAAAAGGGGAGAATGATTAAAGAAGAGTTCTTTGTTAGTGTCAATTAAAGACTAAGATCAAATAGGGAATTGGTGTGCTCAGACCATAAGGCTGGGTGGGATGTTAGGTGTCAATCAGTCATGGAGGGAGTAAACTGTCTTTGGCACCATTTATCCTGCTAGTCCTGGCTGCAGCTGCTTTCTGGTAAGTGATGAGGAGGAAATCTAGGAATAGCACCTGGCTGAGGAGGAACCAAAGCTTAATTTGCACAAGAAAGAAGCCNGGTTCCTATTGTCTGCCTGGCCCTGTAGGCAATCTCCTTCTCAGTCACTAGCAAATGGCTAAAATGTGAGCAGTAAATCTCTTAAGTTAGGATCTAGTGTAAATAACCCGGGGTGAAGGTAAGGAGTTGAGGATTTAATTGCTAGTGGTTATTTTCTCTTATNTGTAAGTAAAATGAGCTAATGTTTATGTTGCAGAAAAGGTAAACACGACTGGGGACAGTCATCCAAATGCTCCAATAGTATAAGAAGAGTTGTGCCCAAGATTGATCAATCACACTGTTGTAAATTCTTGAAGGAAAAGTCAATTGGGGGGAACTCCAATAGCACACAAGAAATTCATTGCAGGATACAGCTAATACATTCAGAAGCTAATATCGCCAAGACTCCTTAAGTCTTGGTTTTCCTCTGGAAAAGTCTTTGACTTTTCCAGGTAATAGCTTTGTCAATATCAGCTGAATCTCTATGTCATATTCCTGCGGCTGGCAGCAATAATCTTTTGAGTCCATATAATGTTACTTGCATGTAAGTTTTTCAAGTGGTACTTTGATACTGGATAACCAATTGTTGTGTTCTTTCCCAACTTTCCTCAGTTGCCTATACTTATTTGTTCAGGTTGAAGCCTTATGAGCTTTTCCCCATATAGTTTGACATGTTTGTTGGTATCATCCTTNTTCAGCTTGTGTTTGTGAGACTTTATAGGTATAGCTATTGATTTTACTGGGAGAAATGTCATAGTAAACTCTCTGATCCTTTGGCTCTTACAATCTTTCTACTTCTTCTGTAATGTTCTCTGAGCTCTACATTCATGAGTTTAATAACATTCTTAAGTAGCTATATCACTTTGAAAAATTATTTTGTTTCCTCATGATTCACATGAGAACATGTGTAATAATAAAATATAATTTAATTATTCTCATTGGGTAATTGTTAGGATACCAATAAAAAGTAAGGAGAGAATTACATAGCAAAGGATTGATTAAACAAAGTTTTAACTACTATTACTATTCACATGCACTCTCAGTTATTATACTGAAGACTGGATTATAATTACCTTTCTNTAGTTAGATGTGGTAGTGCATACCTACAATCTCAGCACTTGAAAAATTGAGCATGAATACTGCTGCAAATTCAAGAACTGAAGGACATACTGAGTATAGGGTCAGCAAGGGCTACATAGTGCCATCTTGTCAAAAAAAACCACACCTATACTAATCATATTTATCTTTTTAATATTCCAGTAACTCACATGAACAGTTAGTGGAAAGCTCAAGGAAAATGTAATTTTACTTATATTTATATGTTTTTAAAGTGCTAATAATCCAGGAATCTATTGATCACAGACCGAGAAGTTCTTTTTAAGGACCTTTAAGATTTTATTTCACCCTAATCAGAATGGCTAATATCAAGAAAAAACCACCAACAAATGCTGGCAAGGTTGTAGGCAAAGAGAAATCCTCATTTGTTATTGGTAGATATGCAGATTGGTGCAGCCACTCTGAACATCAATATAGAGAATCCTCAAAAAGCTGAAAATAAACCTACCATATGACCTAGGTATACCACTCTTTGGCATATGCCCAAATGATTTGACATTCTATTCCATAGGTCCTGTCTCAGCAATGTTTATTGTTGCTTTATTCAATTCATATCAGCCAGGAAATGGAAACAACTAAAATTTCCTTCAACAGATGAATGGATAAT
>LZPO01087793.1:0-16773 GCA_001675575.1 Neotoma lepida | reverse complement strand
TATCTTATCTTGACCTCCGTTAAACAGTGGTTTAGCAATTCTGCTCTGGCTTTAGCTTCTCGACCCTAAGGGAGGGGTTTCAGGCCTAAAGAGTATGGGGGTTACAGGCCTAAGGAAAGTTGGGGTCTTACAACACTAAAGTAATGTAAGGAGCATATCATTACAGTTTAAAATGACAGTCACTTTCTCTTTAGAAACTGTTCTAATTTGCATTTTGTTGCCATAATAAAACACTTGCCAAAAGCAATTTTGGAGAAAAGGGTTTATTTGACTTGCAATTTACAGTCCAACATCAAGGAAAGACAAGTCAGGAATCTGGAGGCAGGAACTGAACCAGAAACAAAGGAATGCTGCTTACTAGCTTGTTTTGCATGGCTTGTTCAGTTTGCTGTCTTATACAACCCAGGACCACCTGCACAAGGGCACATCACATGATGGGGGGCTTCTTCCCACATTAATCATTAATCAAGAAAATGTCCCACAAACATGCCTTTAAGCCAATCTGATGGAGGCAATTCCTTAACTGAGGTTCCCTATTCTTAGAAGAGTCAAGTTGACAACGATGATGAATCACTGTAGAAACCATCAATGACTTCATTGCCAGCAAGTTAAGCACAGATTTTCAATCTAGAGAGCAGAACCTTCACAAATATATCCCTCCCTTCTCTTTGCAGCCTCAGCTTTACTACTTCCTGTTCATGCATCTCTCCTATTCACTCCATAAGTGAGACTTCCAGCAAAACTGGAATTTGCAGTATGCATGCCATTCTTGTCTAACTTTTACTCTTCCATTTTTAGTTTATTTGACCTGCTCAACTTGATAAAGAATTTGCTTTACTTTACTACATAAAGAACATAATTGTGTTAATGGTAACTTACTGAGTCATAAAATGATTTGCCTACTTGTGTCTGTCTAGTATCCGTCACATCATGTCATATTAGAATGAAGTGAACACTTCGTCACATTTTAAAAAATCTTCTAATGTGACTAAAACTATTTTCTAGCCTTTCAAAAGGATGTGAAATACAAACTGTAATTTCTTAATTTCAGACTTACATGTATAATATATGTGCTTAACATATCATTTGCATAGGGATTTTTTTTTNAATTTAAGAACATTATTCTGGAACTTGAAATTTTGAAGTCCTTCTTAATTTTGTAAGTGAAGTTTTGACTAATTTAATATTTTATCTTGGCTTCCACCTTATGTCTCATAAAGGACTGATCATTTGACAACTATAATGTGAACTCAAGACTGGATACTGAATTTTATTCCTAGAATTACTATTGAGCTCTACATAGCCCATTCCTATCTAGGTCATTCTGCAAGCATGGCTTTTGTTCTTTATAGTTTGTACATGGCTTAGGCTAAAATCTCTTCTGTCACAGGCAGGTGCATAATGATAGTATGAACTTGGTGTTTGTGCTTTAACAAGAGTGTTTATTGTCTTTCTTTTATATCTTTCAAAAAACACAGTATCAGGTGTTTTTGAGACCCTCCAAATTGAAACCCTGTTCAAGACTCTTAATTTTATTTTCTATGTTAACCAAATTTGAAATATTGCATCCTTGACACAATCACCATCTTATAATTTATTTCATAGAATTGCACTAATTTACTAGATATATTGTAACCTTTACTTAAGGAAAACACCAAGTTTGGCTAAAAGTATATAATTCTGAACAGAAAACATATGGGTGATGATTAATTCTGATTTTCAGCTTGATTGGGTTAAGAAGCACCTATGGGATTAGTGAAACACACTTCTGGGTATATCTTTGGGATATTTCCAGAGACAGACCATGAGGACTCTGATGTAATGAATAAGTTGATCCCCTGATAGATTCGAAATATGATGATCCTATGGATAACAACAGAAAAGGGCTAGCTGGAGGAATACAAAACTGGGATGTGTCATTGCAGGCAATCTATCTCCCCATTCCCAGTTCTTGCTACCATTTTGTGAGCTGTTTGCTCTGATATGTCCTCCATGNNATAATAGTCATGCCTCTGAAAACATAAACCAAAGTAAATAGTTCCTCCTTTCATCTGTGCATGTCTAGTATTTAGTTATATCTATACAAAAGTAACTGATTCAATGTATCATAAACACCTCACACCATAAAGCTCTCATTATCTGTGTAATTCACAGGACAGAGTCTATGACATCATTTCATTAGATGAGAGGAAGTAGGTGTAGGAGTTTATGAGCATGGGCTCCTCAGGAGAGACTTTATGATCACAATGGGGTCAGGCTGTGGGAGAGAAACAGTTAATGTAAGGGAGGATATCATCTTTTCCATTTTTCTTCCTTTATTCTTAGAACTTCCANTGAAACAATACATAACTACTGTACAGCAAACTTGTAAGTGGAATGTGTTCGTCAGGCATCTTTACCATGACACTATTGAGNTTGAGTTGTTTATCATGTAAATGCTTCTGTAAAAGTAGAGTTTTGTATGCAGAAGCCTGTCTCTAGTTAGTCCATTCTCATTTGCAGACACAGAAGAACTTGTATGTGGGCCTTTGTGTGCTCATGTGATTGGCTTACTNTTTCAAAGGTTGCTACTCATTTCTCTCAGAAAGAACACTAGAAAGAAGTGAGATGATAAGCCATTATGAGACATTTTTAAAGGGAAATAAAGTAGTGACTTTGTTAATACTTATTCAGAAAGTGATTTGGACTTTTACACCCCATTCTTTCATATTCATCCAAAACATAAAAAAGAGGACTCATGCAATTAGGCACTTCCCAATGGCCTGTTCTTTTGGAAACTCTAAATCTTAAAATGAATTCTCACCCAAACAGTCCAACAACTTCCAGGATAGTCCTAATAACATCAGTTTACATTTATGAATTTTTGCTATGAAACCTAAAATTTTAAAATATAGCATAAAATTTGAGATACAATAGCTCTCTTGATCAATAACCTCAGAGACCACAGATTCATAAGCTTTAGAAAAATACAAATGAAATTTGGAAGTTTTATCATGTTGTATAGAAACAAAAGCCTCTGGGGGCGCAGAATACACAGAACCAGCTAGTGTGTCCCAGCACACTCTGANGGGTTAAGTGTCTTATTAAACAATAGTTGACTAATGTTCCCCTAGTAGAAGCTGGTATTTAAAAAGCAGCAAGATGAACAGCAGGGGTTCAGATTAGCCTTTTGACAGAATGAAAATATACAGGATATCCACTTGAACCTGCCAACCCAGAAATCACATCTTGCTAGACCACAGTGTGTTCTCACCTGTAGGGGGCTGACAGAAGCAGAGGAAATCAAGGAGCCCAAACAAAGAGCTTCCACAAGGCTGTTTCTTCTCATGGATACAAACATGCATTCACTGTTTAGGGAAATTTCTTACATAGGAAGGCTTTGGGAAGCTAACTTGATAACCAGAAATGGGTTATGTTGATGTTTTATGATCATTTGTCAAAANTTATTTTATTCATTTAAAGAAAATAGCAGGGANGACAAAAGGTCATGTGAATTACTCCCATCCTCTTATGTTGATGTCTCAAATTGNAGTGGGCCACATTCAAACCCTCTCCTTTAGCAGTGCTGGAGAAGCAGTAAGGCAATGGCACACCTCACTCTTCTTATGCTTGGATTCTGTTATCTATCTAACTTATTAACACAATAAAAAAATTTCTCAGACAGTATACAAAGCAGTATGGCTCTCCTTTCCATTCCAGCCATTCCTCCTTCCCAGCCCTCTNTTTTCTTGCCTCTTTCCCTCCAAAGAATTATGTTTAGTTTTAATTTTGTTCTTATATGAGGTCTCACTGTGTAGGCCTGGTTGGCTGAGAAATTGCTATGTAGACCAGGCTGTACACAAACTCAGAGATCTGCCTGCTTCTTCCTCTTCGGTTCTGGAATTAAAGTCACGTGCCACCATGCTTGACTGTTTTAGTTAATTTTATAAATGTAAATAGGAAGAAAACCAGAAAATTATAATAAAAATACATATTATGTACAACTTCTGACCTTAAGAAACTTTGACACTGTGTCATAGATACTATTAAGTGTAGATCTGGGTAACTTTTCTTTCTTAGGGAAAGGAAAATCTTTATTGTGTCTAGTTTACTAACAACTCTTTCTTAGATGATGTGTTTATGATCTCCTTCTTTATGTATTTGTTGGTGTATAGAATATTTATTTGTGCAAATTGATTCTGTATCCTGCCTCACTGATGAACTTTTTTATAGTTTCTAGAAGTTTTCTGGTAGAAAATTTGGCCTACATTGTGATCATGTGATAAACATTTTTGTTTATCTGGTGATATTTTTTCTTTTCTTTTAAAAAAANTTGACTGTTTTGTATTAATGAAACTAACATTTATTTTATATCTTTGTACCACTTAGATTTTAGATTATTTGGAGTTGATAACTTTGCTTGTAGCCATAGAAATAATTATATCATATAAGCTTCAATATATCTTTGGGATTTATTTTAAAAATTTTGTTAAGATTATGTGGCCTGAGTACTTAGAGGTTATATGTGCATATGTATGTGTTTGTGCCCACTGATAGCTAGAGGGATAGGTGTGGTTGAGCCATTAGTATTGAGGTAGAGAAGTGTATCTTAACTACTAACTTGATTCTTTTATGATTTTCATGATTAATATTCTTCAAAAGTCAACCTTACACATGATTATATATATGCTCATATATTTTATCTATTTTATTTATTATATTTTATTTTATCTTTAATCATTACCTATCTGTCAAGTATCAAATTTGGAATACATGTTGGTTATTTATCCTTTTTCATATGTTTTTATTAAGAAAACTTTCCCTTGATTTTACCCATCAATCAAAGATACCCCTATTCCCTCTTACCCCCAGCCTCCCCCTCCCAACCCACCCCCTTCACTCCCAACCCAAGAAGGCAAGATACATCCAGTAGAGGCAAGTCCAAGCTCTTCCCCCTACCTCAAGGCTGCATGAGGTGTCCCATCATAGGTAGTGGGCTCCAAAAAGCCTGCTCATGTACCAGGGATGGATTCTGATCCCACCACCAAGGGGCCCTCCAAGCAGATCTAGTTACACAACTGTCTCCCCAAGCAGAGGACCCAGCCCAGTCCTATGCAGGCTCTAAAACTGTTGATTCAACTTTCATGAGTTCCCACTAGTTTGGTTTGGTCATCTTTGCAGGTTTCTCCATTATGATCTTGATGCACTTGCTCAGAGAATCCCTCTTCTCTCTCCCCAACTGAACTCCTGGAACTCTGCCTGGTGCCTGGCTGTAGATATCTGCATCTGCTTTCATCAGTCACTAGAGAAAAGCCCTGTGATGACAGTTAGGATATTCACCAATCTGATCACTGGGGCAAGTCAGTTCAGGACAGGCACCCTCTCCACTATTTCTAGTAGTCCAAGCTGGGGTCATCCCTGGGAATTCCTAGGAACCTCTCTAGCACCCAAATTCTCTCTATCCCTATGATGTCTCACTCTATCATGACATCTCTTTCACTACCTTCCCACTCCATCCCTGTTCCAACTCAACCACCCCATTCCTTTATGTTCTCATTCCCCATTCCCTACACTCCATTGCCCACTCCTCATCCCCAGTTTACTCATGAATATCTCATCTATTTCCCCTTCTCAGGCCTATCCTTTTCGGTCCTTTTGATAGCTGGCTTCTCTGGAGTTNTGGGTTGTATCCTGTTGTCCTTTGCTTTACATCTAGTATCCACCTATGAGTGAGTACGTACTATGTTTGTCCCGAGTCTGGGTTACCTCATTCAGGATATTTTCTAGTCCCATCCATTTTTGCCTGCAAATTTCATGATGTCATTGTTTTTCTCTGTTGAGTAGTACTCCATTCTGTATATGTACCACATTTTCTTAATTAATTCCTCAGTTGAGCGGCATCTAGGTTGTTTCCACATTCTGGTTATTATGAACAATGCTGCTATGGATATAGTTGAGCATGTGTCCTTGTGGTGTGATTAAGCATTCCTTGGGTATACGCCCAAGAGTGGTATAGCTGGATCTTGAGGAAGTTTGATTCCCAATTTTCTGAGAAATTGCCATACTGATTTCCAAAGTGGCTGTATAAGTTTGCAGTCCCACCAACAGTGGAGTGTTCCCCTTGCTCCACATCCTCTCCAACATAAGCTGTCTTCAGGCATTTTTTTTTGTCCATAGAAATTCTTACAGATGTAAGATGGTGTCTCAGTGTCATTTGGATTTTCATTTCCCTAATGACTAAGGATGTTAAGCAATTCCTTAAATGTCTTTTGGCCTTTTGAGATTCTCCCTTTGAGAATTCTCTGTTTAGTCCTGTAACCCATTTTTAAATTGGATTGTTCATTATTTTGCTGTCTAGTTTCTTGAGTTCTTTACATATTTTGGAGATCAGTCCTCTGTCAGATGTGGGGTTGGTGAAGATCTTTTCCTATTCTGTAGGCTGTCATTTTGTCTTATTTACTGTGTTCTTTGCCTTAGAGAAGGTTCTCAGTTTCAGGAGGTCCCATTTTTCAATTGTTGTTCTCAGTGTCTGTGCTACTAGAGTTATATTTAGGAAGTAGTCTCCTGTGCCAATGTGTTCAAGAATGCTTTCTACTTTCTCTTCTATCAAGTTCAGTGTAACTGGTCTTATATTGAGGTCTTTGGTCCCCTTGGACTTGAGTTTTGTGCATGGTGATAGATATGGATCTATTTGCAATCTTCTACATGTTGCTATCCAGTTATGCCAGCACCATTTGTTGAAGATGCTTTCTTTTTTCCATTATACAGTTTTGGCTTCTTTGTCAAAAATCAGGTGTTCATAGGTGTCGATTAATTTCAGGATCTTCAATTCAATTCCACTAGTTCACATGTTGGTTTTTATGCCAATACCAATGTGTTTTTATTACTATAATTCTGTAGTAGAGCTTGACCTCAGGATTGGTTATGCCTCCAGAGGAGGCTTTATTGTACAAGATTATTTTAGCTATCCTGGGTTTTTTATTTCTCCAAATGAAATTGAGTATTGTTCTTTCCAGGTCTGTGAAGAATTGTGTTGGGATTTTGGCTGGAGTTGCATTGAATCTATAGATTGCTTTTGGTAAGATTGCCATTTTTACTGTGTTAATCCTACCTATCCATNATCATGGCAGATCTTTCCATTTTCTGATATCTCCTTCAATTTATTTCTTCAGAGACTTAAAGTTCTTGTCATACAGGTCTTTCACTCTTTTAGTTAGAGTTACCCCAAGGTATTTTATATTATTTGTGGCTGTTGTAAAGGGTGATGTTTCCCTGATTTCTTTCTTAGCCCATTTATTATTTGCATATAGGAGGAGTACTGATTTTTTTTTTGAGTTAACCTTGTATCCTGCCACATTACTGAAGGTGTTTATTAGCTGTTGGAGTTCCTGGTAGAATTTTTGGGGTCACATGTATATTATCATATCATCTGCAAATAGTGAAAGTCTGACTTCTTCCTTTCCAATTTATATCCCCTCGATCTCCTTCTGTTGTTTTATTATTCTAGCTAGAATTTCAAGTACTATATTGAATAAATATGGAAAGAGTGGGCAGCCTTGTCTTGTTTCTGATTTTAGTGGAATCTCTTTGAGTTTCTCTCTATTTAATTTGATGTTGGCTATTGGCTTGCTCTAAATTGCCTTTATTATGTTTAGGTATATTCCTCGTTTTCCTAATCTCTCTAAGACCTTTATCAAGAAAGGATATTGGATTTTGTCACAGGCATTTTCACCATCTAATGAGATGATTATGTGATTTTTTTTCTTTCAGTTTGTTTATATGTTGTATTATATTGACAGAGTTTTATATGCTGAACCATCCTTGCATCTCTGGGATGAAGTCTACTTGATCATGGTGGATAATTTTATTGATATNTTCTTGAATTCAGTTTGCCAATATTTTATTGAATATTTTTGCATCAATGTTCATGAGGGAGATTGGTCTGTAATTCTCTTTCTTTGTTGCATCTTTGTGTGGTTTGAGTATCCGGGTAACTGTAGCCTCATAAAAAGAGTTTGGTAATGCTCCTTCTGTTTCTATTGTGTGGAACAATTTGAAGAGTATTGAAANTAGCTCTTCGTTGAAAATTTGATAGAATTCTGCACTGAAACCATCTGGTCCTGGGCTTTTTCTGGTTGGGAGACTTTTAATGACTGTTTCTTTTTCCTTAGGCTTTATCAGTCTATTTAAATAGTTTATCTGGTCATGATTTAATTTTGTTATGTGATATATATCCAGGAAATTGTCTATTTGTTTCAGATCTTCCAATTTTGTGGAGTACGGGTTTTTGAAATTTGACCTTATGATTCTCTGTATTTTCTCATTGTCTGTTGTTATGCTTCCCTTTTCATTTCTGATTTTGTTAATTTGGATGCTCTTGGTGTACCTTTTGGTTAATTTGAATAAGGGCTTGTCTATCTTTTTGATTTTCTTGAAGAACCAACTCCTTGTCATTGATTCTTCGTATTGTTCTCTTTGTTTCTATTTTATTGATTTCAGCTCTCAATTTGATTATTTCCTGGTGTTTATTCCTCCTGGGTGAGTTTGCTTCTTTTTGTTCTAGAGCTTTTAAGTGTGCTGTTATGTCTCTAGTGTGAGATTTCTCCAACTTCTTTATGTGGGCATTTAGTTCCATTGAATTTTCCTCTTAGTACTTCTTTCATAGTGTCCCACAAGTTTGGGTATGTAATACATTCATTTTCATTGAATTCTAGGAAGTCTTTAATTTCTTTCTTTATTTCATCCTTGACACATTAGTGTTTCAGTTGAGCATTATTCAATTTTCATGAGATTGTAGGCTTTCTGTAATTTTTGTTGTTGTTGAAATCTTACTTTAAGCCATGGTGGTCCAACAGAATTCAGGAGGTTATTCCAATCTTTTTGTATGTGTTGAGATTTGCTTTGTGACTGAGGATGTGGTCGATTTTAGAGAAGGTTCCATGAGGTGCTGAGAAGGTATATTCTATTATGTTAGGGTGGAATATTCTACAGATATCTATTAAGTCCATCTGGGNCATAAAATGTGTTAGGTCCTTTATTTCTTTGTTAAGTTTCAGTCTGACAGATCTGTCCAGTGGTGAGAGTGGGGTGTTGAAGTCTCCCACTATTAATGTGTGGTTTGATGTGTAAGTTAAGCTTTAGTAATGTTTCTTTTACATATGTGGGTTCCCTTGTATTTGGGGCATAGATGTTCAGAANTGAAACTTCATCTTGGTGGATCTTTCCTGTGATGAGTATGTAATGTCCTTCTCAATCTCTTTTGATTGCTTTTAATTTGAAGTCTATTTTGTTAGATATTAGAATAGCTATACCAGTTTGCTTCTTAAATCTATTTGATTAGAAAGTCTTTTCCCAGCCTTTTACTCTGAGATAGTGTCTGTCTTTGAAGTTGAGGTTTGTTTCTTGTATGCAGCAGAAGGATGGATCCTGATTTCACATCCATTCTGTTAGCCTGTGTCTTTTTAATAGGTGAGTTGAGTTCATTGATATTAAGAGAAGCTAATGACCAATGATTGTTAATTCCTGTTATCTTTTGGTGGTAGTGTGTGTGTATTTCTCTTCTTCGGAATTTACTGCTCTGAGTTTATCTATTGCCTGTGTTTTCATTGGTGTATCTGATTTCTTTATGTTGAAATTTTCCTTCTAGTGCTTTCTGTAGGCCTGGATTTGTGGATAGGTATTGTTTAAATCTCATTTTGTCTTGGAATGTCTTGTTCACTCCATCTATGATGATTGAAAGTTTTGCTGGGTATATTAGTCTAGATTGACATCCATGGTTTCTTAGTGTCTGCATTACATCTGTCCAGGACCTTCTGGCTTTTAAAGTCTCCATCAAGAAGTCGGGTGTTAGCTAGGCGGTGATGGCGCACGCCTTTAATCCCAGCACTTGGGAGGCAGAGGCAGGCNGATCTCATGAGTTCGAGGCCAGCCTGGGCTACCGAGTGAGTTCCAGGAAAGGCACCAAAGCTTCACAGAGAAACCTTGTNGGGTGTTATTCTGATGGGTCTGCCTTTATAAGTCACTTGGCCTTTTTCCTTTGCTGCTCTTAATACCCTTTATTTATTCTGTATGTTTAGTGGTTTAATTATGTGACAGGGGTATTTTGAGGGGCATCTAGTTTATTTGGTATGCTGTAAGCTTCTTGTATATTCATAGGCATTTCCTTCTTTATATTGGGAAAGTTTTCTTCTATGATTTTATTGAATATATTTTCTGTGCCTTTGAGCTGGTACTCTTCTCCTTTTTCTATCCCTATTATTCTTACGTTTGTCCTTTTCATGTTGTCCTGGATTTCCTGGACATTTTGTGTTATGACTTTTTTGGCTTTGGTGTTTTCTTTGACTGACAAATCTATTTCCTCTATTGTATCCTCTACAACAGAGATTCTCTCTTCCATCTCTTGTATTCTGCTGGTTATGTTGTATCTGTGGTTCGTGTTCATTTACTCAGGTTTTCTATTTCCAGCATTCCTTCTGTTTGTGTCTTCATTGTTTCTATTTCACTTTTCAGGTCTTGAACTGTTTCCTTCACATATTTAATTGCTTTTTCCATGGTTTTCTTGGCTTTCTTTAAGGAATTTATTGAGCTCTTCCAATTTTTTGTTTGTCTTTTCCTCAATTTCTTTAAGGGAATTTTTCATTTCATCTTTAAGGGAATTTTTCATTTCCTCTCTAAAGGCCTGTAGCATCTTCATGAACTTAATTTTAAGGTCACTTTCTTCTGCTTATTCTACATTGTGTTGTTCAGGTATTGATGTTGTAGAAGGACTAGNTTTTACTGATGCCATATTGCTGTTTATGTTATTGTATGTATTTTTGCACTGGTGTCTACCCATCTCTTCCTCCAATAGGTTCAAGAGGTGCCTGTGTTTGAGCGAGCTGCTATTGATCCAGTCTTTGCTTGCTGTGTCTGTGTCTCAGGGGTCACTCTGGGTCCAATCTTAGCTCTTGGTCTAATTGGAGCTGGAAGATTCTGCTCTCAGGGAACTTCTCTTGTTCCAATCCAAGCTGGCTGATTCTGTGGCTCAGGCAGCCGCTCTTGGTCTTATCAGGGCTCTTGGTCCAGTCAGATCTGGTGGACTCTGTGTCTCAGGAAGCCTGTCTTGGTCCAATGAGAGCTGGCAGATTCTGTGTCTTAAGAAGCCACTCTTGTTCCAATGAGAGCTGATGGGTTCCATATCACAGGAAGCCACTGGGGTCGTAAGGGGATGGGCCTTGGGGTAGGGCATGCATCTTGTAGGTTGCAAGGTCCTATGGGGGCTTTTTGTGTGTGTGGCCCCCTTGCAGGAATTTTCCCTGCTGGCTGGCTACTGGGGCAGAGATGGGTGGCAGTTCTGGGGGTTGGTTGTGTCCCAGGGCCTAGGTCCTAGAGGCTGCCTTTTTATATTTTAACATGTATATTATATGAAAATGAATATATCTACGGAACTAGAATTTGCTACTGTAAATCTTCTCTACTCTATATTTTCATGGATTTCTGCTTTGCATTTCTATCTAATGTACAAATATTTTCTAACTTCTTGAGTTGAATATTATACTATACTGTGTAACAAACATTTTTAATTTTGTAATATTATTGTTTCTGATGAAACTTTGGTCAATTTGTCATATGCTAATACCATACTTTAAAAATTTCTAATATGTCATGGCTTTATTTAATTTTAATTTCTTCATCTGTGCATTAGCAATTTATGTTTATTTGTTTTTCAAAATTTTATAAACATTGTAAGAATTTTCAGTTTCTAATTTTATTAAAAAGGCAAACCATAAACATTAGGCTTAAACATTTATTATTTTGATGGTCATGAATACAAGTGAACAGGAGTTAGGCTATCTGGATACTAAGTGCAATGTACATTTTACTGGGTAGAGTTAACATTGTTTTATTTCTAGTCCAACCTAGAATCAAACATCTAGCTTTTTCCTTCCATTTAGGAAACTACAGTCTTCTAGAGTGGTTTGGCTTGCTGTTGCTCCAGAGTGGATATATACAGAGGAGATATGGAATAACACCACACAGAATGAAACTGAGTCAAACAAAAGGTGGTTTTGATTTAGGCCAAGTTCCAACACTGCGGTCTGAGGAAGGCAGTTGAAATCCCTGTATTTGCTCTTTAATTTGCCCCAGTGAAGCATGTGCATTTAAATATCATCAGCTACACCCATAGAAGTGCAGGCTTATTTCATGCTCTTAAAGAATTATGAAAAGATGATGACAAGATAAGCCTGTTGATTGGTTTGCTATCATTTCTAGTGGGACATTAGAGTGTCATAAAATTAAAATATCTCCTCTTCCAGATCAAATACAAACTTACTAATAAAACTTGCTATGAAGCAACTTAAATAGGCAAGTTTTTCTTTCTAAATTTGATATTCAAATGAGTTATGTGAAGACTTGAAACTTCCCTCCCTTCCTCTAAAAAAATGAGATGTAGCCTCAGAGTTTGTTTTCCTACTGTTGATTGTCTAAAGCACTGGAACTGAATTGTCAGTCCTTAATATCTCCCCATGGCCAGCCATGGAATTAAGAACATTTGTCACAGTGCGAGGCAGTATTTGCATTGTCTATTAGCTTTGGTTTTCATCTTCATCTATTACTGTGTGGGGGATGTTGATTTCCTTGATTCTAGATGGCTACCATTCTGTGAGTCCTTGATCTCTAGGTGCTGTTCTGGGGATCTTGGAAAACCTATCAGTCTATGTCTCTAGAAGACAAGGGACTCATATTGGCATGAGGCCAGGATCCTATGGCTAATCTATACAGGCTAATCAGTTGATGTGTTCCCTCTGGTCTTCCCAGATTAAGTGAGCTAAATGGAAGTGTGCTTACTGAAAATCAGGATACATATTAAATATGTCTCAGTACCCTTTGGCTAATGGAACAAAGGAGGAAAATGGTGAAATTCTCTCCCAAATTCATTACTTGGTTTAAGGATTGCTTTGGATTGAGGTCATTTGATAACCAGCAAGTCATGAAAGACACTCTGATTTTTCTGAAAATAAATAAAAAATTCCAATGGAAAATGTTCTTCACCACTAGAATAAGGCAAGCATGTGTCGGGGGAACCATGCAGAGGATGGTGCATAAATAGTACATACTGAATCTAATTTTTCTTTAGTCTCCACACACAGTTTAGCTATTTTCTAAACAACTGCCTCTCTTTGTTCTACCTTACAGGAAAACATTAATATTTATTTACCCACTGTTGGGGAGGTGGGTGAAGTCACAAACTTAAATTAAATTTGTATGTTGTATTCAATTTTATTTTTTATTTTTTATTTTTTTAAAGATTTATTTATTATATATACAGAAGAGGGCGCCAGATATCATTACAGATNGTTGTGAGCCACCATGTGGTTGCTGGGAATTGAACTCAGGACCTCTGGAAGAACAGTCAGTGCTCTTAACCTCTGAGCCATCTCTCCAGCCCCTCAATTTTATTTTTTAAATGTTGCTTGCACCAATTGAATTCTCAAATCCAGTTGAAAATCCTAAAAGGGTGACAGAAAATTTTTTTATTATGAAATCAAAATGAAGAGGTTTTTACCATTTCTTATCATGAGTATCTTTATTCTAGTGCTTAGGAGAGGGGAAGATATCATTGTTTATTCATTTTTGGAAAGCTTTCTTCCTGAGTTTTCTATTTTGTGATTGCTCCATAGAGTTTTAAGGGTGTGCTGCTCATCTGTAGGATCTACCATCTGTAATATCTGACACTCGATAGTAACTGAAAAGTAACAAGACCACCAAAATTTGAAATCTGTTTTAATTGACCTCTTAATAATGAAATGCATTTTAAGACATCATTACCATGATTTACATAATTTTATAATTCCAATAAACTATAAAGAGCTTTGAGTTATAAAGAGCAGAATGTGAGCAGTTTTTATAAAGTGATTTATCTATGATTTTAAAACCGTTTTTTATTCCTCAAAAACATGTAATAGAAACAGCAATGTTGACACCCTCATAGAAGTCAAGACTTGTCAAATATATCTTCATTGTTAAGTTGTTTACATGTTTACTGAAAGCTTGGCTCTTAGTAGCAAGCAGAGAATTCTTACTAAACCAAATGTTGCCTTTACACAATCATTTTTTAGCTTCCAATCCCCCCAAAAAAACACAAAAAGGAAATTGTTTATTCATTTTAAATTTGTTATTTAGCTCACTATGTCTATATATCTATTCAAGTATGGCTTTTCAAATCTGTGGATTACTGAAAAACAAGGTTTTGCCAATTCTTGTAAAAATGTAACAAACAAGAGGAAGATAGGGAACACATTGAAAGAGGAAATGGTAAGATGTCAGGGGGAGAGAGANAAAGAAATGAAAAATTGTCCCTTACGATAATTTGTCTTAGAAGATATAATTCTGAAGGTCAAAAAGTAGCTTGTCATAAGCACATGAAAGTTACCAGATTTTATTTAATATTAAAAACCATGACGTGTGTCATATGGTGTCAGGATTCTGAGATCATATTAACTTATGGCATTTCTCTGCCAGTACCACTTACATTTAACACAAAGTCCATGTCATNATGCACCTTCATACCTACTGAATTCAAGGGTTATTGATCTAGTATCAATCAAAGATGCCTTATTTTCTGAGTCATCACCTTACCTTTCTGTCTGAAGCCCCGTGAAGAGAAGAGACTATTAGTACCGGACTGCTTGTGAAAGTTGAGCATGTGAGCAAGGTTAGTTTGGTGGAGTCAGATTGGGTCATTGGGAGCATTAGTGCTGCCAGAGAGAGTTCTAGGCCAAGGAGCTTCACCTGCATGGACAGTAGACAGGAAGAGTTCATAGAAAACAGCAAACATATCAAGAAATAGTGGTGTGTACAATGTTGAGAAAAATGGCAAAACTATCTCTCCAACTTTTCAAGTGGCTTTGCAGTTCTTTCACTATATGAATAAAGTGAATATTAATTCATTTTTTCAAAGGTAACATTCTAATTGATGTTTTCCATATTCTAATATCTGAAAAATATTAAGACATTTAAATTAAAATATCATTCAGATGGAAGTTGTTGCCCACCGAAGGCATGTCTGGATTCTGCTGTTCACAGTGACTCCAGGCTCTCTTTCTTTAGAATACAGAGATCACAGAGAACAGCATCCTTCAATGTGACTGCNNCAGTTTCCCTTCAGTAACCCCTATTTGCTTAACATTAATGGTGCCTGTTATTTTGTAGCTTCTATGCTCAGGCAGGAGGATTAGAATTCTATATATCATTATCATTTCTTCTTTTCCTCATTATTCTTAAAGATGTAGTCATGTCCCTAGTTTTACTTTTTCCAACTTGGACATCTATCTGTACCAGCACTNCCACTTCAAATTCTTGGTGTAATGTGAAGTAAGGTTAAAGAGAAGATAGCAAAGATTGGAGACATGATAGGAATTGGCAGTAAGATGTTAGGAATAGTGGTGGGATATGAAGAGGAGCTAAAGCAAAGGCTACTAAGAATCATGAGAAAAAGTCCAGCTCAGCTACTGACCAATATCTCAGCATTTGCATGACTACACTTGAAGCACAAAACTGTAATTTTGAAAAGTATCAAGACTAAAGAAGACCAGTTTTGACCTTGGTGGTACATTGGCAAACTTGAAAATACTGAGTCTTGGTCCTTTTCCCAATTGGACTGGGATTTAATTTTGCTTCACATTTTAAATCTTCAATAAATTCTAATGTAAGGCCAAGGATAAGAACTACAATTACAAATGGGTAATAGAATTTCGAAAACATAAGCAGTAAATAGAAAGTAGAGTGGTTATAGTGATTGTAATGTAAGACAGAGACCATCTTTAAGGAGCATCACTCAGGTGCCAGGCCTAGTCCTNAGCAGTATTATTTCCATTTAAAAAAATCACACAATACTGTTTATTTGTCATTTTCAGATTTCATACATGTATACAATATGTTTTATCATGTCTATACCCAATCAGCCATCTCCATTCTTCTAGACCTCTCTTAACATGTTCTTATGTCCATCCTTCCAATTTCATGTCATTTTTTCATTTTGAAAAACATCCACTGAGTCCAGTTAGTGCTGCCAATATGTTCACAGATGTAGGGCTATTCACCATTCAGAAGAATGGGCAACCTACCAGAAGCACAGCCCTGAGAAAAAAAATTGTCATCATCCTTCAATAATTCATTTTCTAGGGTGGGGCTTTTATGGGGCCTTCCCTTGGCCTTCTCATCCATGCTGAAATTTTGACTGTCTTTATCTTGTACAGGTGACAAGTGTTGTGTTTTCATGAATGACATGTTATGTCCAGATTACACTGATCTTCAGCAAAAAGGAACATCTTTTCTGCTATGTTCCCTCAATCTTGGAAAAGGGAGATGTGATATGGATGCCTATAACAAGAAATCCACAGAGTCTGTTTAAAGGACAAGGAATTTGTTGAGGGGAAAAACTCACTGCACAGAACAGAATTGACACAGGTTCTGGAACACTGTTCCAACCACCTGAATCAGTCCTACATCCAAGTCCCAGGACTGAGTGAAGAGACCAATGCCTATGTGCATCTCAGGNCTTAAGGGTTGCTGAGCGGTCATGCCCCAGGGGCATATAGTTCAAGGTCATAGGCAGGTAGAGCAGTTACCTGCTGCATCTCTAGGGGCTGTGCTGCAAGGTTATANGCAAAATAGCTACCCACTAAATCTCCCCTTTTTGTCTAAATAAGAAAGTTCTAACCTAATATAAAACTATATACAATAGGAACCAAAGAAACTATATATAATATAAAATTATAGGAATCAAGTATCATCCAGGAGAGGGGAAAGGTA
>LZPO01087790.1:42184-55452 GCA_001675575.1 Neotoma lepida | reverse complement strand
CTCTTGATTCTGATTTTAAAGATATTGTAGTTTATTTATTACTGGAATAAAACTCTTTTTCAGAAAATTTGATGTTTTTATCAGGTACAACAGAGTGATTTAAATAATAGAAAGGCTATAGTCCAAAATTTCACTCCCATTTTATCGCAAACTATAGGTGCACAAATACAATTTTGACTGGAGTAGAGATAAAATAATCTAAATTAGTGTTTGAGGACAACTAATCATATCAAGTTGAAATTGTTAAGACACATGTGCAACTAGAAGTTTNTTTAAGACCATTCAGCTCCTTTTGTCAAATCTTATTTTGTTAAGTTTTGCTTTGAATGCAATGTGAAGGAGGTCAGGCCACAGTTTCATTATTTGTCCTCAAGATGGGCATTTTTCAGAAAGCATTTTATCAAGTCAGTTCTGCAGAAGTATTTGTTCAAATAGCCAGTTCCCACAAGAGGACACAGGTACAAATGTCCCCTGCTTTCCTCATTTGAGGATATTACAAGCAAGCAGAGCATACACCGAAGACTCGCTTTCATAGTCATTAAATTTTTATTTCTTTCTCTCCATTTCTTGGTAAAATTTGTCNTTGTTTGTGTCCCAAGGAGGGAAGTATAAATGTTGCTGAAGAACCAGTTCTACAATTTACCCAAACAAGTGAAAGTTTCATCAAAATTGATGATTGATGAGCCGCAGTACAAAGTAATCTCTGCCATAGTGGAACATGTGAATGCAAGCATCACAAAGTGTATCACTCCTAATTCCCGTAGCAAAATGATTATGTGANACCTATTTGTAAAGCATAACATATTTTAAATAAAATATTCCATACTGACAATAATTTATGGACTTGTTACAACACCATATAAACATATTAGGATTAAATGACTTATATGCCACAGCATGTTAAAATTAATTTCTGAAATCTGTATTTGGATTGCAACCATCTGAGAAACATATAGNTAAATCAATGAAACTTATCGTATATAGATTTCAAAATAATATACCCACACATACACACATGCACATGGTATGTAACTGTGTATGTAACAATAGTAATTTAAGGAGGTCACGAAATTGAAAGGCAGTAAGAGACATATGGGAACAATTGAAGGAAGGAGAATGAAAAGTGAAATTATGTAAATTCATTACTTGTGCTTGGAATTCTCAAAAATAAATAAATAAATACAATAAAAAAGAAAATAAAGACATTTAAAACCAAGGTCAGAAAACCAATAAGGACAAGTTCACCTAGTATGATTTTTGAAATAAAAATAAATTACTTTCAGGAATTCCCTGGAAACTAATACAAAATCTCCAGTGGTTTAATCCCATATCNCTGGATAATATTGTCTAAAGGGGATGCAGTATTAGTTCCTAGTCACTGAAATTTTCTTCAGTGACATGTTTCACTACTTCTACGCCCAGGAATTCTCTATTTCTGTTTCTAATGAACTGATGGTTGTAGCTTTCCCAAAGTCCATATGTTGAACTGTAACTGCCCTTGGGTTGTAGTTGCTGGGTAACTGTCTTCAAGAGGTAATCGGGTTCATATGACATCATGAGTCAAGGTATGTTATGGTGGGATTCCTGTTCTTAAAGCAAGTCAGAATAAAAAGAACATAAGATGACAGCCACTTGCAAGAAAAGAAATGATTGGCTTCAGTAAGAACCAAATCTTTGGCTTTCTAACTTCACTATTATGAAAGATAAATGCTTAGTTTAAGCCACTAATTCCATGCTGATTTTAATAGTAACCATTNTGACTAAAANGGCCATGAATTTACCCTGAAGTTGACAATAATCAGAACACAGCAAAAGTGAAAGTTGTATTAAATTTGAAACACAGAACTCCAGGACTTTGCTTTCTAACTCCAGGACTATAAATTTTCGAGATTCTTTCCCCTAGGAATCCATGCTGAACTTTGGAAATATCAAGCTGTGTGGACTGGGTGTTCTGGTCAACACAAACAATTGACTGCCTATCATGCAATGGTATATCTTAACAATAAAGCCAGTTGAGCCTTCAAACAACTCCAGTCAACATCTACTTGCAACTGGCTAAAGACCCCAAGCAATAAAACACCTATATGAACCCAGTAAACCCCAAAACTGGGAAGGACATGTTAGGGCTGCTATTGGGGGAAGCTTTGTTACATACATAGGTTTTGAACCTCAGGTATCTTGTCATTGCCGTTAGAACACTTATCTAATCTCTTTCATTTTCTGATTCTATGACAAGGGGACTTACTTATAGAAACTGACTCACAATTCTGTTGGGAAGAAAGTCTTAGAAGTCCAGCTGTTCCAAATCCAAATCAGGATGTTATTATAGAAGAATAAAGTGGGAAAAGATAACGTGGGTTAGGCTGCCATAGGGAAATCTGCTAGTCAGGGCTGGTGAGATGGTGCATTAGTTAAGAGCAGGTACTGTCCTTGCAGTGAGTCCAAGTTCAGTCTCAAGCCCCAATTCCAAGTGANTGGCATGTAACCACCTGTAACTGCAGTTCCATAAGATCCTGTGGCCTGCACACATGTGCATATATATACATAATAAAAATGAAAACACAAATCTTTAATAAAGAAAATATGATAGCTAAGCAAGTAACAGAGCTTTAAAAATAAAGCAATTCACTACTAGGGAAAATGATAGAGCACCAAAACAGAACACAAAGTCTAGAAGNGGAACAGCGTCATTTTGCAGCTGGCTACTCACAAACAGTGGAATACGCAGGCAGTTGGTAGATTAAATGATTTTAAACTGAATGAGCAGCTTGACCAAAAACTCGGAGGATCAAAAATGAAGCAAAGCCAGATGGATCATCTCTTCTGTATCTAGTTGCCACTTTCTAGATTCAAATATGTAAATTTGAAATGAAACAATTAAATAAAAGGAAAAGCACAGCTGGGTTTTAGTTATCATCTTCAAATAAAGAATTATGCCTTAACTAGGTTATAAAATCACAAAAGTGGCAATTCTGGCTTCTGCAAAGTTAAATTTATTCAAGCAGCACAGTAAAAAAATCTAGAAATATTCCCTTAACCAGAGGAGCTAGGAAAGCATATGCTGATATATGGCAGACTATTTTTCCTAACTTAAAATGTACATAATACGTATTAGTAAGAAAAAAACATACAAGTTGCTAGAAAAATNAGGACATTAAAAGAATATTTTCACAAATAGGAAGTAGAAATGAAACAGAAGGAAAGTNATTCTCAACTTAACTTATAAATAAAAATAATGTGAAGAAACTTCCATATAATGATTTCTGTTATAGCAGCTTGAATTAAGAAAACAAAGAGCATGTAATTTCTTCCCTTGAGATCTCTATACAATAAAAATAGCTGTACTACTTTAAACTACTTTCATGTTGTCCTGAAACGATATACTGCATTTCATTTGTCTTTATCATCATCTCTTACAAGAAAATTGATTATTAATAAATTATCAATTCCCCTTTAGTGTATAATTCAAGGTGTGTCCATAGAACTATTAATGTGCATAGAATTGAATATTATTTTTAATTTTTCATACAATTTATCATCAGAATATTAGTATGTCATGAAATATTTTGTATTACAGACATATTACACATGTCTGTATTGGTAGTTTTTCCTTAGAGTTTGATTTTTCAGGAAAATTAAGGAAAAGAGGAAAGAGTTGTTTCTTTGAACACACAGTAGATGTTAAAGGCAAGAACTATCCACAGGACCGTAGAATCAGTCATCATGCTCCCTCAAGAAAGTTTATATTCCTACTTCCAATTTCCTTGCTGCTGACCCAGGCTTTTATGTATTTCATAATATTAATGTTCATGTATAGTTACTCTTCAATCGTTTGTCCTTTTTGCTACATTACCCAGTGGAAAAGTATTTGTAAATGTTATATCGTTATGATACATTTTCTCTTTGTCAAGATAATTTTTGCTTCTTTTTATTGGTTAATATGTCAATTTTTCCCTATATCTACTACCAACTTTCTTTAATAATGCTTTTATTCCGTAAATTTAAGCTTTTCTTTTTTTTTAATCAAGTTTAACTGATAATATCAGGCACTCAGCTATTGTAGATTGGCTGTACTATTTGTCTTAGCCTCTTCCCTTTTGTTTCCCACTTTTTCATAGTTTCTTCTTTGTCAGAACATAAAAAATTCATACTGAATTCTGTCACCCTTTTTACANCTTTATTTTTCCCCTAAATTCTCAATATTTGTTATTTATCTTTTATTGTAGCGTTTCCCCTTTTGTTGTGGCATTTGTTTTCAACTTTTTCTAAATTGTATGTATGTGTCCTGAGTTCTTCCTTCCCATCACCTTTTGGCTTTGTGATTTGAAGGACATTAAGTATGGTGCACCTTAGGTAGTCCCAGTGGAAAAGCACTGGAAAGAAGAGACATTAAAATGATAGTATGAATAAGGAGGCTGTTTTGGTAACTTTTTTTTTACTACTGTGAAGAATTACCTGACAAGAAGCTGTTTAAGAGAGAAATGGTCCTTGCAAATTGAGATGATATAGTCTATCCTGAAGGGGAAGGTGTTGTGGCAGGAGTGAGGCAGCTTGTCACAGTACACCCACACTCTGGAAGCAGTGGCAGATGCATGCTGGAGCCCCACTTTCTTTCTCATTTGTATTCAACCCAACTCCAGAGGCCATGGGATGGTGCCACACACACTCAGAATGACTCTTCTTCCCTCTGCAGTTAGACCTTTCTGGAAATGCTGTTACAGATACATACAGAGGTCTGTTTCTTAAGTGAGTCTAAATCCAGTCACATGGATAGTGAAGATTAATGCTCACAGGGACCTACAGAGACGAGGTGACACTAACTGCAGTTTAAACAATGGTAAATGCTACCCATGATGAATACGTAAATGTTGATCGTGAAATGCGTACCCATATAGATAGCATCATCCTAGGCAATTGACCTTTACCATCCAAGGATGAAGTAAACTGTGTTTTAATGTATTTTAAATGACACTCTCCTGTGACCTATAATTACTGGGTACTTATGCATTCAGCACTGTATTTAGTGTGCATCCACTCATGCCAAGCATGGATGATGTGCAAAGACTCAGCAGGATCAGCAGTCACGTCCATCCTGCCCTCCTGGGTCTGCAGTCATTAGTTCTGCTTCCTCCGTTGCCTTTCTTTGAGTCTTCTAGTCTTCTGAATCTGATAAACAGGGTGTGAACAATATTTGTTTATAGTTTTGAAGCATCTGGTGTTATAGCAACTGTAAAAGCCATCCACTTGACTCATTGTGTTATGTTTAAGCAGAATAACAGTATCAGCTCAGGGGGATGGATTATGGAAAGTATCAGTCAATAAGCAAAATATTATATTTTACAAATTGAAATATATGACAAGCATATATATAGCGGCAACTTGTCTGAATTAGACAATTTAACTAATTATAGTTCATTGTTCTTTCTACTCATTTTGCTAAGTACCATGCACCTTTGCTTGCAAAAAAAAAACAGTGAAATAAATACTGATTTTAAATGGAATCAGTAACAGGAGCTTGCTTTACATAAAAACATTAGAATTCTGCCTGGGGATGGAACTCAGTTGATAAAATGCTTGACTAACAAGCACAAGACCCTGTGTTTGATTCCCAGCACTGCACAAAATGACCACTAGAGCACATGCCTCCCATCCCAGCACTTAGGAGTTAGACACAGGAGGACCAGAAATTCAATGTCATCAGCTATGGAGTGAGTCAGCATCTAGCCTGCCAAACATGAGATCTGTTTTCAAAACATAATTCATAAAAGAAAGAGTATAAAAGAATTGTTCAAATTCTACTTCTATAACCATGGATAGCATATTTGGTAAACCTGTGTCTTTCTTGGCTATTACTCTGTGAAACTGAAAATCTCTCCCTGGCTCTTCAACCCCCTTGGGAGATTGTCTGCGGGCTTGAACTACTCCTTTCTCAGTGTGATAGAACTCAGATGGTAGTGCATTTGCCATTGGAATGCTTCTATAAATAATGGAGTACCTCCTGTCTAGGCTAGCCTTAGTGTTTATCCTCAAGCACAGCAGAGTACTCTGCTTCTACTTTCAGATGCAGGTGGCTAGCCCTGCATGCTGAAGAAGTAACTAGGTCACAAAGACATGGAGGCCTGCATCTCCGTCCTGTGAAGTGTTTCCTCAGGGAGTAGGGGAGTAGGGCTCTCCTGCATCCTGCTCAGCATGCTGCACACAGGGAATGGGTTTGACAGTTGTTCNGCCCAGATTAGTGACTGCTGTCCCCTAGGTTTTTTTTTTCTGCTATGTCAGCTTCATATAGAATGCCTTCCTTAAATTCTCTCCCCTGAGCTTCATACAATTTAGTCATGTCCTAAATAACTAAGAAGTGGAAAGTGGATGTAGGGAGATCTGCCAGGCCACTGGAAGCTGTATCAAGATGTGAAATACAATGTGTCAATAATGAGAAGTGGGGGAGGTCAAGGGGAGAGCCAGNCCTCCCATACTCATTGCTGAAGGCCTTGAGCACTAGAATACTCAAAAGTTCTCACTCTTCAAACTTAAATGTTAGCCAGTGCCTTCTAGCGCCCATACATGCACCACTTCTAATGGGCAAATTCAAGGACAGTCCAGGTTATTTAGGGAAATGTCTACTGAGGGAAGAAAAGATAGGCTTTGGTGTCTCTGATCCACAGTGTGTGACTCTGGAAACTGTTCATAAAGGAGGACCAAGAGACCAAGTGTGTAACATTTGGAGGCTAGAAAATCTATTTTCTAATATTCAGAGGTAAAATATAATTATTAAAGAAATGAGTCGACTAATTGAATTAAAATACACTGCTTTGCCTGAAAAAAAAAAAAGAACTATTTTACGTCTTGAATTATGTCAATATATCACATCCTTCTGGATTTTCTAAAACACATCAGAAATAAAAATGGTTCCTTCTTACTTTTAAAATACCACCTTGATTTTCATAGTTTAAAAAAAAACATTGACACATAATAAGAAATGTATTTTGATCACATCTCAGTGCAAATGTATATGCATTCATGCTCCTGAAATTAAAGTGAAGGCCCCACAGAACAAAACTGACACTCATAGTTACACAAACCNGTGATTTCTATTACGTACTATCTGGCCTGCCTTTCTGTTGTTCTAAGTAATCATCAAATTTCAATTTTTGCCTACTCTGGAGCACATTCCACATTGACCAAGTCTGTGCCCCACACCATGAAAAAGCTTCCATCTAGAATGTTGTTCTTTCTTGAGGCACAAGGAAATAAAAGGCCAGAGACAATCTCATGCTGATTCATAAATACCTAAATAAATACAACAGAAATGTAAATAAAAAGCCTCTATTAAAACAATTCATGTTCTCAGAGATATTGTTTTCCTGCATTTTTATTGAAAGATGCCTTTAATGATACTTTTAACTTCTTTTTGAGAAATTGCAATGGGCAATAATCCATTTTAAGTACTTACTACATTTTTATACACATTATTTGCCAAGTAATTGACAAGGCAGGACTATTATCACTGACTGACATAGAACAAGAGAAAAAGATTAAGTGATGTGTTGATGATGATTCAGCTGTGAATAGTGGAGCTAAAGTCATAGTCAAGATCACCAGCTTTAAGGAATATGCTTTTGCAAACCTTGATAATATATAAACCAACATAAAACTTATCACTGTAACCATTTTAACTGTATAAAGGTGGCATTAAATATATTTTCTATGAAACCGTAGCCACCAGTCATTTGCAGAATTCTTCTCAACTTCCTACATGGAATCTCTGTACCCATTAGAAAATAACTCCTCTGTCCCTGGCTACCACATTCTACTTTCTGTCTGTGGATTGAATATTGCTTATGTGAAAAATCATACAGAACTTATCCTTCATGACAGGCTCAATTGACTTAGCATCTAGCATCAGCAGGGTTCATGCACATTGTAGCTAACCCTTTTCAACATTTCAGACTTGCTTTCTTTTTAACAGACTTAATAGCTTCACATATAACTTTATAGGTAAATACATATATATGGAACGTTTTACTATCTGTTGATAAGTATTTGGGTTGTTTTTCTTTTGTGTTCTGTGAATAATACTTTTTCAAACACAGGTCCACAGAAGCCCTGTCACTCTNTTTTTTCCATTTGTGTGGATATATACTAGAAAGTAGAATCAGGAGAGCCTGTGTCAATTCCATGTTTGATTTTTTTAAAAGCAGTTGGATCATTTTACATTCCCACAGTGGCAATAAACAAAGCTGGTACTTTTTTTTTTCTTTTTTTTTTTTAGCCATATCAAAGCTTATACTACTCAGTTTCCGTTCTTATTGATAATCGTCTTAAGGAAGGTAGCATAGTATCACATTGTGGTTTTGACTGAAATTCTTTTCTGGAGTATCTCACATGTCTATACATTCCTTCCTGGACCTGCTTGTATATTGTCTGTCATCAGTGTGTCACCTTGGGAAGATGCTCTGTCAATTCCTTTTCTCTCTTTTGGATCAGTGAGTATTGTGATTGCTGAGTGTGAGAACTCCTCTTTCATTCTAGATAATGGTACTTTATGAAATATGTGATGTGNGAATATTTCTTCATTAGGTAAGTTGTCTTTTTTNTGTTCAATGTCCTTTGATATAGAAATATTAATTTAGATAAAATCCTTTTTTTTCTTTTACAGCCTGTGCTGTAGAAATCAGGTATAAGAAAGCATTCTTAGATCCATTGTTATGAATCTTTCCCTTATGACTTCTCTTAAATCTTCCTTCTGAGATTTCTATTCATTTAGATCTTACATTTAGGTCTTTGATCAATTTTTAGTCAATTTTTGTAAATGATGTTAGGTAAGGGATCAACCTACTTATTTTTATGTGGAAATTCAATTTCCCCAAATAGCAGTTTTTGTAAAGACTGGTCTTTCTAATTTACTTCATTGATCTATAATGCTGTTTTTTTTATCACAGTGCCATAATATATTACATGTACTTTGCAGCAATTTTGAAATGAAAAAGACAGAAATTTTCAATTGTGGTCTACTTTCTCAACAATTTTTGTCTGATTGAATTTCCTTAAAATTCTATATAACCTTTAGGAAGGATTCTTTCCATATTTCTTTAAAAAGCATTTCTAAGAATTTGATAGGGATTAAATTAAATCTGTAGAAAATGTGGGTAATAGAGATATCTTGTAATGAGAGAAAGTCTTCTAATTAATATGTATGGAATATTTCCATTTATTTGCAACTTTTTTGTTTTTTTTGTAATGTTCTATGATTTTTAATATCCATGTGGCTCCCTCCTTGTATATACAAATTCTGATTCTTTTTGATACAACTATGGATGAAGTTGTTTCTTAATTTCTTTCAGATACAGTTTTATTAAAATAAACCCATCTCTTCCTAATTTGCTTGCTACTTTCATTTAAATATGAAAACTTTTTAAATTTTACCAAATATTTCACTCAATGTATTGAGATGACCACGGTGTTTACTGTTAATATGGTATATCAATGATTTTGTTATTTTTTAAATATAAAATTTAAATATAATAAAATTAACTCCTTGATAATTTAATATATGAATATGATTTATTTTGATAATACTCATTATCCTATTGTCTCTCTCACTCCTCCCAGAGCCACCCCTGCCCTAACCCATTTGCATTTTCTAAGTCCATGTCTTACTTTTTGTTTACCTGTTAGTATAACCCACCAAACTCAACTTGTACTGACCATATATCCAAGAGTGTAGGGAAAGCCAGTGTAGTGTCATCAACCTACCAGAGGACATACCCTTTAAGAAAACTGATGATCCTTCCCCAAGAATCCATCAACTGTCAATAAATCAAGTTAGCATTGATCAGGGAGTCCACCCTGTGAGTTTCAATAATAAACAGCATGGTGAGATTTGAAATATTGCAAATGGTATCAAGGTAACTAATTCCAACAGGAGGAAAGGCAAGTCTGGTACCATAAATTTAGTCAGAACCCCATGGTTGGGGAGTTCACAGGCTCCAGGAGTGAACTTATTACCATTACTTTTCTAAATGGACACTATATCAAGCTCCTATGAGATTAATTTATTTATAGCTGTAGATTAGTGCAGCTCTCAGATCTCATCAGAGAATTTTCTCTGTGCAGTGGATAGCAGTTCACACACGCACACACACACACACACACACACACACACACACACACACACTGTTCACAGTGCATTGAATAAGTGTCTGTGGAGAGCTCAGATACAAACTGGATATCTATATCACCTCTCCTTCCACCAAGGCTCAGGTACCATCATGGAGTGTGGTTGTACAGATGATAAGAGCTAGGGTCTTCTGAACATGACTGAGTAGTTGAACTCATAAACTCAAGGCATCTGTGGCTGACTACACCAGACTTTCACAAAAGTAAGCCAGTAAACATTCGAGCACAGAAAAGAAAGAGATTAACATGCCTCAACTCCTAGCAAGATGATTGACTTTTATGTGTTCTACCATCTTTACATTGCAGAAAATAAATTCACAGTTGGTTGGTGCAGAATACTTTTTAATATCTGTTCTTTTATTGAAATAATATGTTTCCATACAATATGTTCTGATAGTGCTTTTCCCCTTTTCCAACTCCTCCCAGATTCTCCCCAACTCCTAGCCACCCAACTCCATGCCCTGATTTTTATTTCAATACTCATCAGAGACAATGCTCTATATAGCTCTTTCTTTTAATGCCATTATCTGGCTTTGGTATCAGGGTAATGCTGACCTCATGTAACACAATGGAATGTGTTCTCTCCCATGTTTTGCAAGAATTGGCATTGATTATTTAAATGTTTGATAAACTTTATCAGTGAAGCCAGGCCTAGACACTTTTTGCCAGACTATTATAAAATTACTATTTAAATGTCTTACTAGGTATAAGTCTATCTGTATTTTTGAGTGACTTTTTAAAAAAAAATCTTTAAATTTTCTTTATTTATTCTTCTCTCATACAATACATCCCAACCACATCCTCCCTTCCCCTCCCTCTTTCCAAACTCCCCCTCCCATTTCCCCTCTCCCCCACATCCACTGCTCCACTGTTTCCCTTCAGAAAAGAGCAGGCCTCCCTCGATATCAACCAAAGTCAGCATAACAAGATGCAATAAGAGTCCCCAGCCAATGGTACCAAATACGGAATTAGCAGTAGTGCGTATTTAATGATGTGATGTATGTGTGAGACACTCCTTTCCGTTCTTCAGCCACATCTTCTCTAATCCTCCAGTGTACAGATGGGCATTACCCTGTTGCAGTTGAGTAAACTGAAAATGGAACTCAAGTAAGTTTTTCAAGTGTATATAGATTTTAGAGCTGCTTGGTTTAGAGTGTAAAAATTCTCATGAGTATTCTTTTTAATGTAGCATCTGGGCCATGCCTATGGGGACTCATATCCATTTTACTGAGCACATGAGTGATTCTGATTCATGCAGGCAAATAGAAAACTATTTTAAAAAATGTTTATCCAATAATCACTATTGGCAATGATGTCATTATTTACCCTTCCCCTCAACATTTGGGGTAAGTCATAGTGACCATGATTCCTCTTTCTTTATCCCAAGCAAAACTCACTTTTATAAAGTCTTTATGAAATATTTATATCAAATATTTAGATAAATCCTTAAAAAGGTCTTTAGTAGAGATATTAAACAAAAATGGAAAAAATCNCTGAGGTCTTCTTTCTCCTTACCATCATATTTATAAACTGATATTTGAGAATATCAATTGATTGTCTCATAAGGAAACAAAGGACATTTCTTTCTTTTAAAAAAATAATTTAATTTATTCTTCTTTCATACAGTACAGCACAACTGCAGCCTCCCCCCTGTCCCCTCCTCCCAAACATCCACACCTCAGCTCTCCCTCCCATCCACTATTTCTGTTTCTTTTCAGAAAAGACCAGGCCTCCCAGTGATATCAACAAAACTTAGCATAACAAGATGCAATAAGACTAGGCACATACCCTAATATTAAGGCTAGGTGAGGCAATCCAGTAAGAGGAAATAGGTCCCATGAGCAGGCAAAGGAGTCAGACACCCCCACTCCCATTGGAGAAGTCCAACAAAACCCCAAGCTAAAGAACTCAGTGGTTGCTGCTTCAGTCTTTGTGAGCCCCTACAGCCCTGCTTAGTTGATTCTGTAGGCCGTGTTCTCAATCTTGTTTTCAGTCATCTTTGGGTCTTCCCTAAGTCTCTGAGCCATCCAGCTTCCTGGTCCTGGCCATGTAGGCAGTGTCTAATATGGGCTCCCTCTAATGGTGTGGGCCTCAGGTTAGACCAGTGGTTGGTCATTCCCACAAGCTCTGAGCCACNATTACCCCACTGCATCTTGCAGACAAGATAGATTGTGGGTCAAAGATTTTATGGCTGGGTTGGTGTCCTAGCCCTACCACTGGTTACAGAAGATGGCTGGTTCATTCTCCATATCCTCCATTACTAGGAGTCCTTGAAGGGGTCAACCTCATGGGTTCCAAGCAGTTTCCACTGTGCCAAGTTTCCATACTGCCCCCTAAATGCCCACCTATTTCATTCATCTCTCATGTGCTCTGTTCCTCCGTCTCTCCCTCCCCCACACTTCAAAAAAATCATATTAATAGTTCTTTGAAAATTATCTGCTATGTGTTTTGATAACTTCCAACCCCTCCTTCTACTCCTCAGAGACCCANACCCCTTCCCTACCCATCTAACATTGGCTTTTTCTGTTTGTTTGCTTGTTTGTTTTTTTTCTCTCTTAGATGCACGAAGTCAAATTTGTGCTGCTGATGTTTTCTCATATGCTTGACCTTCCACTGGCGTGTGATCAACTAAGAGCCACATTTTTAAAGAAAACTTATTCTCCTTCTCTCAACAGCTGTCAATTTCCAATGTCTCTTTAGCTAGAGATGGGACTTTGTACCCACCTCCCCTCTCTCTGCTGGGATTTGGTTTGTCTTGACCTTACACAAGTCTTGTGAATGATGTCACAACTGCTATGAGTTCTTGTCTGAGTTCCCTGCTGTGTCCAGAAAACAGTTTCCTTCTAGTCAAACACTACCTCTATCTCTTGCAATCTTTCTGATAGTTCTCAACATACTAAATTCAAGTCCCCAAGAAACATTAAAATATGTTCAACATCAAGAACTGTTCTGCATCCTTAGTCTATCTGAATTTTTAATTTGCTCATGATTCATTATTTTTATGTTTTATATCAGAATGATTTTGTCCACTCCATCTAGGGTATAAACTTTTTTAATTGTTTTGGTGTGTGTGTGTGTGTGTGTGTGTGTGTGTG
>LZPO01087790.1:13225-40482 GCA_001675575.1 Neotoma lepida | reverse complement strand
GACAGAATCTCTCACTCACCTAGACATCACCAAGTCATCTAGGTTGTCTAGCCAGTGTGTCTTGAGCATTCATATATCTCTTCTTCCTGATCAGTGGGATTCCACCATGCCCAGCATTTTTCATGCAGTTTCTGGGATCAGATTCAGGTCCTTGCGCTGATAAAGCAAGCACTTCCCAAACTGAGCTATCTTCTGAGTGCTCCTTCTAGATTTATTTTTTCATTTCTGCCACATTTTACTGCAATTCACTTTCCCCCCTTAATTCTTCTCTCATANATTATATCCAGACCATAGTTTCCACCCCCACCACTCCTTCCCGACCTCCCCTCTCTTCCATATCCATTCCTCTTCTATTTCTCTTTTAAAAAATGCAGGCCTCCCAGGGATATCAAAGGGACATGGCATAACAAGTCACAATAAGACTGGGTACATACCCATATCAAGGCTGGACAAGGNAAGCCCCCTGCCTGCAGACTGCCTTTTTACTTCCCTCTAGATTTTTGAAATGAACTGTACNTTATTGTTATCTATAACTACCCTACCATGCAAAGCATAGCAGAACTTCTTTCTTCAGTATAACTGTATCTCAATATTCATTGAAAAAAAGTCTCTAATTTCATTTCATTGTACTNGATAATGATACTCCAAGGTAAACAGACCACTGTTAATTTTCTGTTGATGTGATAAATACCATGACCAAATTAACTTATTGAAGATGATCTTATTTTTACTAATGGTTTCAGAGGTGTAGAGTCCATAATGATAGTGATGGAACAGTAACAATAAATAGGCATGGNAGCAGGAGCAGAAAGCTGAAAGGTCACATTTTTGTTCCCATGCACGAAGCAGAGAAAGTGAACTGGCAGTGGAGTGAGGCAATAAAGCCTCAAAGTACATCCCAAGTGATGAACTTTCTCCAGGAAAACCATACTTCCTAAAGGTTCCATAATTTCCCCCAAACAGCACCACCTCATCTGGGGATTGATTGTTCAAATNCGAGAAGGAATGGAGGACTTTCTTATTCAAACCACTACATCCCACTCTCCAGCCCCATAGGCTAATGGCCATATCACAAACATAATGCATTTAACACAATTTTAAAGGTCACCATAGATTTTTATTAGAGAATTTAATATACTTAATGACAACAAAAACNGATTCCAGATAAGAGAAATTGACTTCTATTGCCTTGTTTTGTTTATGCTAGGTCNATCTGTGTTTCATCTCTATTATTACCAACTTCTTTTGAATTTATTTGATTTTCTANNTTGATTATTTTAAATTATCTTAGAACTTATTTAATACATAATCTAAAATTACTTTCTTAATGGTTACAATCAAGAGCATATTTAAAACTAAGTTAACAGGACTCTGACTTTGACTTAAACCAGACATACTTTAATAACGTCCCAAGCTCTGCTTCTAACACCTTCCCACCCCTTTCAGTTACTGATGTCATAAATTCCTTCTTTATGAACCATATAACAAAACTCAGACTATTATTTTTTTTTTCTTGAGAAATTGTCATTTCAGTTTTTCATCTTGAATTTTACTTATTCTTCTGTATGCTCATATCTAGTTGGGGATCCTTTAGTGTACTTTCTATTTTTACTTCTGTTTCTCAAAACATCTTNTCTGGAGAGCAGGTATTTTATATTTCATGCCTCTTTTTATTTTTTTAACCCATATTATCCTGACTTTTTCAAACCATCATTTTTATTTTAAACAACTGCAAAACAGTTATTCAAAGTCTTTGTCTGAGCTAGGCGGTGGTGGCACATACTTTTAGTCCCAGCACTTGGAAGATAGGAGCAGGCAGATGAGGCTGGCAGATCTGTGTGAGTTCAAGGCCAGCCTGGTCTACGGAGTGAGTTCCAGGACAGCCAGGGTTAAACAAAGAAACCCTGTCTCAAAAAACAAACTAAAATAAAATTTAAAAAAGTCTTTGTCTGGTAAATCTGACCATCTAATATGCATGATTTCTGTTGGTATGTTTTCTCCAAATGTTCTTATTATATTAATATTTCTTTGCATGACATGATTTTCTTATTGAACACTGGAGTTTTAGATATTTTATATGGTAAATCTAGGGGCCAATAGACTGCTTTTCAGGACTTACGTCTGATATTATTATTCACTTTTATTTCAGGTACTTTGTTAAGGCTTCAGCAGAAATTGGAAGTCTCTTGTACCTTCTCTAAATCCATATATAAGCTATGGTCATGTGTGATGAACTTCTAAATCTCACTTCATATTTGACACCTTTGAATGCCCTTACTTGTTCGATTAATAAAAGAAGAAAATAAAAGTGAAGAAGAATAAGATCACTGGACAGAAATGTCCCACAAGTACCACAAGTCAAAGAAAGGGGACTTATTCTTTTTTTTTTTTTTTTTTTTTTTTTTTTTTGGTTTTTCGAGGCAGGGTTTCTCTGTGTAGCTTTGCGCCTTTCCTGGAACTCGCTTGGTAGCCCAGGCTGGCCTCGAACTCACAGAGATCCGCCTGCCTCTGCCTCCCGAGTGCTGGGATTAAAGGCGTGCGCCACCACCGCCCGGCTGGGGACTTATTCTTAAGTAATGTGCCTATGGTGTTTGTCCCAGCAATGGGAAACTAACATACACATAAATGAACATACCAACTTTTTTGAATAAAGTACTAATTGTATTTTTTAAGATCAATTAAATAAACCAGGGACTTATNGCCCATACTCAAGTCCCTCATTGCTCTGTTAGTCTGTGAATAGCTCATGTTCCAAAACTTTGTCTTCCTGCTTTGATGCTTTGTGGTTGTCGTTCCCTGCCCCATAGTTGAGATAGATATCTCTATGTAATTTATGAGAAGACTTATTTTGTATTGTTATATTCTCCAAACAATTCATTCACAACACTCATTTCTTTTATAGCATCAAAAAGCATTATTTTCTAAATGCTGGAATTTATGTATAATTCTATAGATTCTGTCTTCTTAAAGTTCATTATATCTCTCTCTTTAGATCAAGACAACTATTTGGTGCTACTGTAAGACANCACTTCCTCCTCTTTCTNCTGAATTCTGTGTTTTTACTCCCAACTGCTTATCCACCTCTATTTTATCTCCCTTTAATTTATCTATACTGAAACACATANGATCTTGATAAACACACATTTGACCATCTTAATACTCTGCCCAGAAATACCTAATCTTGGTATATGAACACAAATGTTTATACACACCACATTATTTTGGATTACCAAGAGGTGAGCAAGGTTTTCTTCTGCTTTACTAGCAAATAAAAAGAGTAACAGTCCACTGGAGCCTGCTATGTAATTGGGAATTTCAAGTTATATGTTCCAATTGTGGTAGATTTACAAAAATCTGCTGAAAACAGAGAGCAAGAATCACAAGACAAAAAGCAAAGTTCCTATATGTCTGTGGAGAACACATATCCAGTGATATTTTCCATGTTCTATTATTGGTAGAAAATAACTAAACTGAGTTTAATCGTTAGAAAACCTCCAAAAACATGAAATACAAGAGTTTTCTAGAAGATAAGTGCTTTTGTAAGACTTGTTATTAGGAAAACAGAATGAAATCAGAATCAGTTAGTTCAAAATTATTAGCAATCCTAGTGAAGATTCAAAGTATTAGCTATGAAGAGATGTTGGGCACACATACGCTTACACATACACAAACACCCATACACACACACATACACACACATACACACACACACACACACACACACACACATACACATGCACAGAGAGAGAGAGAGATAAAAATTGTATTGTATAACTGAAGAAATTAAAATATCACTGTCTACTAATTAATTTTAATTAAACAATTTTAATGTTTGTATCTTTGAGTGAAAAGCTGTTGGAGAAAGCCAGGAGTATCTAAGGAACAACAAAGAAAGGAGGCATAATATATTGATAGCATAATTACCTCAACACTTTGTGCCACAATTTCATCTAGAAAACATCTAAACTGATGTCTAAACATCATGATCTTCAAGATGAAACTCAGTTTCCTCACTTTTACCTAGAAGTCGTTTCAATTTTATTTTATTAACATTTTCATTTATTTTACATACCAACCACAGTTTCTACTCCTTCCTTTCCTCTCATTCCCTCCCCCAAACTCCAATCTACCATCCTCCCCATCCACTCCTCCACCTCCATTCAGAAAGGGGCAGGCCTCCCATGGGCTTGAGCAAAGCATGGCACATCAAGTTGAGATAGGACCTAGCTCCTCCCCATGCATCAAGGCTGGAAGAGGTAGTCCAGCATGGGGAACAGGTTCCTAAAAGCCACCTGAGCACCAGGGACAGGTCCTGATCTCAGTGCTTGGAGCCTTACAAACAGACCAAGCTACACAACTGTCACATACATGCAGAGGGCTAGGTCGGTCCCATGCAGGCTCCCAAACTGTTGATCTAGAGTCCATGTGCTCCCACAAGCTCAGGTCAGCTGTCTCTGTGGATTCCCCTGTCCTGACCTTTGTTTGACTGGAACCTCTAGCTCATTCCTGGGAAAATCCCATTTCTCTCTCTCCAAACCCTGTCCTCTCACAGAATCTGCAAAAGAGAAAAGCCTCTGAAAAGCCCAGTTCTGAATTCTTGGCAACCCTGGCTGCTCCTCCACCTGATGTTGCCAGCAGCCCAACCTCCACCTAAAGCATTATAATTGAGCACAAACCCAGCTTATGGAGGATACATCATCACCTCGCATTCAAAGGGTATTTAAGCTTCTTCCTTTAGTTTGACCATGTGATTTTCTCCTGCCCCTTCTCCTGCCTTGATCCCTGGGGCTAGAGCACTCACCTGGGAGTTGCTTTGCCCCAAATAAACCTGGTCTTTTACTTTTTAATTTCAGCTTGATCTGGCTTATTGCATCGGCAGAGAAATCTATTATGGGGCTACAGAGAACCTATTAACCTTGACCTCCCTGGCTCTTACAATCCTTCCTCCCTTTCTTCAGGAGGACTCCAGGGGCTCTGCCCAGTGCTTNGCTATGGATCTCTTCATCTGCTTCCATTAGTTACTGGATAAAGGCTGCCTAACGACAATTAGGGTAGTCATCAATCTGAGCACAGTAGACNGCCAGTTCAGTCACCCTCTCTACTATTGCTAGGAGTNTTAACTGGGGTCATCCTTGTGGATTCCATTGATCTACACATCTATTTTTGTGCCAATATCAAGCTGTTTTTATTACTATAGCTTTATAGCAGAGCTTGAGGTCAGGCATGGTGATACCTTTGGAGGTACCTTTATTACACAGGATTGTTTTAGCTATCCTGGGTTTTTTGTTTTTTCCATATGAAGTTAGTATAATTCTTTTGAGGTCTGTGAAGATTTGTGTTGGGATTTTGATGGAGATTGCATTGAATTTGTAGATTGCTTTTGTTAAAATTGCCATTTTTATTATGTTAATCCTACCTATCCATGAACATGGGAGAACTTTCCATTTACTAATATCATCTTCATTTTCTTTCTTCAAAGACTTAAGGTTCTTGTCAGACAGATATTTCACTTTTGGGTTAGAGTTACCCCAAGATATTTTATATTATTTGTGGCTATTATAAAGGATGTTGTTTCTCTGATTTCTTTCTCAGTACGTTTGTCATTCATATATAAGAGAGTTACTGATTTTTTTGAGTTAATCTTGTATCCTGCCACATTATTGAAGGTGTTTATCAGATGTAGGAGCTCATTGNGGTCACTTACATGTACAATCATATCATCTGCAAATAGCAGAAGTTTGACTTTTTCCTTCCCACTTTGTATCTCCTTGATCTCCTATTGTAGTCATAGGTTTCTCTGGTCCCACCTAGCCCCTCGGTCCTGCAGCCACTTACAAAATAATCATTCAGAGGCTTAATATTAATTGCAAATTATATGGTCTATGGCTCAGGCTTCTTACTAGCTAGCTCTTATAACTTAACTCAACCCATAACTATTAATCTATGTATTGCCACGTATTCTGTGGCTTCACCTGCGTCCAATTACATGTTCCTTCTTGGATGGCGGTTTGGCATCTCTCTCCACTCTCCTTTCTCCTCTCACACTCTCTNTTGGATTTTCCCACCTGGCTCCATCCTGCCCTGCCATAAGCCAATGCAGCTTTAATTATTACCAATCAGAGCAACACATATTCACAGTGTACAGAAAGACATCTCACAGTATCTTATTGTTGTCTTCTTGCTCTAGCTAGAACTTCAAGTAATATATTGAATAGATATGAATGGAGAGAGTGGACAGCCTTGTTTTGTTCCTGATTTTGGTGGAATTACTTTGAATTTCTTTCCATTTAATTTGATGTTGTAGGCTTGCTGTATATTGCTTTTATTATGTTTAGGTATGTTTCTTGTATCCCTGATCTCTCCAAGACTTTTATCTTGAATGGGTGTTGGATTTTTGTCAAAGGCTTTTAAAGCATCTAATGAGATGATCATACTTTTTTTTCTTTCAGTTTGTTTATATGGTAAATTACATTGACAGATTTTCATATGTCAAACCATCCCTACGTCTTTGGAATAAAGCCTACTTGATCATGGTGGGTGATCTTTTTAATGTATTCTTGGATTCAATTTGCCAATATTTTATTGAGTATTTTTGCAGAGTCTTTTAAGATCTACCAATAGTCCACTCTAGCTGATATGAATCCTCAGTCCGTATATCCNACCAGGTGACAAAGTCTGAGCATGAAGATCCTTGCATGCCACTCTGCTTTTCTGTGTTTCTGCTGAGTTGTTAATGTTTTACCTTCAGAATGCTGTCTAGCAATACATTAATTATTCTGTGTGACACAACTATTGATTACAATGTTTTTATTCCCCTTCTCTTAGATTATTTATTAGAACTTTATTAGAACTCTATATCTCCCCCGCCTCTGTGTGTGTGTCTCTGTGTGTGTGTATGTGTGTGTGTCTGTGTGTGTGTCTGTGTGTGTCTGTGTCTGTCCTCAACTCTTTGCTTTAATTTTTCATTTCTCATATTAATCCTCCTAAGGTGAAAACCATATCATATTTTCATTTGTTTTGCCCCAAACTAAGCATAATGAATAATAGATGTTTGATAAATATTAAAAAATAAATAAATTGAGGAATAAATACCATCATGACCTCCTTATGTTCTCAAACTATATAGCAGAAAGGCAAACTGCCTGGCAAAAGTCAAGAAAGTGCAAGTGATCAGTATTAAACCCAGAACAGAGCTGCCTGATGAAGTATATGAAATCACACCCTCTTCGTTTGCAAAAATGGACTGATNGCTCATGGTATTTTTGAAGCTGCTCATGGATCTGGGGAAATTGATGAATAAGACATATTTCTTATGTTCAATAGTTATGAAATCTAATAGGAAAATAAAATGTTTGAGAAATTTGTAGAGAAAACATAAATTTAGTGTAGGTAAGAGAAAAATTCAGAAAAAAAATGCTTGGGTGCATCTTGGAAGGTGCATGAGATTTAAATAGATAGGAGATGGGAAGGAAGCAGGAAAAACAAAGGGGGCATCATAAAAGTAGAACAAGCTATGGTGTTGAAGATGGGTGGAGAAGCAGGGGGAGTAAACACCAGAAATCTTTGCCTGCTGCTCCATCTCCACACTACCATTCCATTAATTCATAGTCCTACTGATGCTGCTTGGTTAACAGGTTTCTGTCCCTCCAGACTGCACCTGCACCTATCCTGAGTACTCTTTATTATATTCTTGACTATACTATGAGACATGTTCCTAATAAATAAACAAACTGAGCAATACTTTGGCTAGGCTTTGCAATGGATATAAGTTTTCCATTATGTTGAAAGTCTCATACCCTGGCTTATTATTGAATTTGTGTCATGATTTTTCTGCTACCTTCTCTCTAACTTAAACTCATGTATGCTTCCAACTTGGAGGTTATGTTAACCAATCCAAGCTATTTACACTTTGAGCGTCCTAAACTCACCCTTTCACACATTAGTGTAAAGTTTATTTGGACTAGGAAAAAAACTATGCTTTCCCGTTTTTGCCTGTCTCTCATTTGTCTGTAATGTAAAATGTTATTGAACATTTACTATGTGGGGAACAGAGTGCTGCATGTGGGTATGTAACTGCAGTCCTCATGGAATTATAGACATACNTTACAAATACATTGCCTCCCCAATACAAGATTAATTTTCCTCCTTTGTAGAGCAAAAGACCTTGCATTTGAGGACATTTTGTTTTCCTCACTATATGCTGATTAAAATCATCTGNTCACTCTATTTACAACTACAGTACTCCATGACACCCTGAGGAAAATTACCATGATTTTTAAAATGTTTGTGTAATTTCTTTAATTTGAGGAATTTTTTAGAAGTGAATAAATGACTAATGCCTCTCTAAACTCTGGATTAATTTACATTTAGGGGTTTTTCAGGGTAGTATGACTATATATCATTCAATATTCAATGCAATTAGTTTTCATGAGCCATAAAAAGTTCTGTGCTGAGAAAAACACAAATTATCGTTTCTAAAATAAATTAGTTAAGTCCAGCCACTTTTCCAATGTCTTTACCCATTTCTCCTCTTTACTAATGAGGTCATGTTTTGAAAGGAGCAGTTACCAGGGCCAGAGAGCTTTCTATAACTTTAACAATATATGANATAAACTTATACAGCAAAGTTAAACTTATTTTGGCTCATGTTTTCAAAGGTTTCAGCCCATGTCCAGATGACCTCAGTGTTCTGGGGCCTGTGGTGTGGTAGAACATCANGGTGGGAACATAGAACCCAGGAGAATAATCAGGAAGCAAAGAGAGAGACAGTGGAACTAGGGTCCTAAAAACACTTTTAGCCCCTACTGACCTAATTTTTATTTTCAAATCCCCCTTTCCTATATTTTCATCATTTCCCAATTCTGTCCTAGACTGGTAACCAANCCTTCAATGTAAGAGCTTTGGTGTAAACTTAAGACTAGATATAACACCACACACTTTTGACTGTCCCTTGAAGATTAAAATCTCCAAGGTTTTGTAAAAAGGGTTGTCCAACAAAGCCTTCAAGAAAACTCTGTAAAGGCAGATCTTCACATTGTTGTTTACTTTTCCTCTTCTTCTTTTTCCCCCTAAGGACAGTGGGATGGCTTGAACTTCTGCTACCACCATGCTATAAGAAGTATTGAAATTGTTTTGTAATTATTGTGCAGTTGGAAGATGGGAGGAGTATGAAACATGGAAGATGTCACAGAATCACCAGTCTCCCAGTGGATGACCAACCACAAAAACTGAAAAGGGGTAAATCTTGCTCCATCTTGTTCTTTAGTACCAGAATATTATCATATGAATCTAATTACTAACAACTATGGAGAGCTTGTTAAATATCTGAGAAGGACAGACAAGCTAGGTACTGGATTAGAATTCTATGTGGAGCCAAAGATAATTTAATTCTCAGGGTAGTGTAGTAGAAGGCAAAAAAAAAGTACACAATATACCAGACTGTATTTGAGAAAGAGAACATGAGAGAAGTTAAAGACAATGTCAACAATGGAGCTAAGAGGTTGAGAAAAAGCTTGTCAGACAGCGGAAAACTGAAGAAGATTTGCTAAGCAGAAGTGACGTCATTTTAATAAGCTGCTATCAGGAAGCTAATGAGTTATCCTTGTGGTGATGTCAGTAAAGCTTAAGTGATGTAGCATTCATAGAAAGGGCTGGATCTGGGCGTCACTTTTAACCCTTGTACACATAGTTGTTACAGGAGTTTTGGACATCACCATGAAAAGGTGAAAATGTGGGAAGAAGACCAAACACTAAAGACAGAGAAGAATGAGGAGAAAACAGAAATGTCCTTTTGACAGAAAAAACAGAACTCCATGTCACACTGCTGAAAGAAACAGACTAGTATCCTGCATTCCAGTATATGGCAGTAGACTCTGTGGGGGTAAAGGCCATAGCCTAATGGATATTTCTAACTATCAAACTTAGTAACAAAATCTAGTATATAGTCATCTCTAAAACCACATTTTCTATTTTGATTCTTGTTGATTCCCGGTACAGGGGACGTCTCCATGCTATGCAGACAATGAGGCGCTTTGGGATATTTTCAGAGTGCTGACTCTGAACTTTGCATGTAACTTGCTCTGTTCTTTGGGATACTTCAGAAGCACCATATAAATATTTAAAAAGGAAAAGTGATTATTTTGTTTTCTTTGATTGATATGAGGAAGGAAAACTTAAAAATTTAAGGATATTCTATATATTCTGCCTTTAAATCAACCGGAATAACTTCCATTCACTCACCTTCAGAGTTTTTCAGCCTCAAGTCTTTTCTAAGGTGACATCTGAAGTAACATGGATTTTACATTACTATTTTAACATATTACTAGGTTCCCTGAAAAGATACATTCTACCTGCATATCTATCAGAAATAAGCATTAAAATAGGCAGAACACTATAAAAAACGGACTTGACTTTTAGCTATAACAAACTTCTCTCTANTTTTAGATAAGAAGAAATGCCTTTCTCTAAAATGATATGAATTGGGAGTGAGAATTTTCAGCTGGGTGTCATAAATATAACAATGACACAGCCCAGGGTATATAAGTTTTTCTTAGTCTTAGCAAGTTGGAAAGGCTGCAAAATTGCACTTAACAAAGATTGGCGTGATTTTGATGCACTAATCCATTCCATTTATGGCCCTAGTCATGTTTTAACAGGTTTCCACATTAGTGCCCTTGATCCTTCCTGCATTATAATTAGCTCTCAAATCATCTCTGACATTATAGACATTTATATCCTACACTATATCTGTGAGTTAACTCTACACCTGCTTCCTCTGTAGCACGGATAAATGACCATCTTAAAATGTCTTTTCATCTTAGCCTTAAGGAAATGCCTTTTGATNCTAACTTGAAATTTCCTAAAAGTATTTAGTAGAATTGTTTAGGGATTAGCCGACCCTGCAGAGCATATGTTAAAAGCCCATCACTGAACTGGAATTTTTCTCATTCACATGACTGGTTACAAGACCTTGCTTCATCAATTTGCACTTGAGATTTCTAAGCCATACAACCAGACATAATAATACTTGCATCAATTGTCGTGAGAACTTATTATATGTAGTCATTCAAAGGGCAGATGGCTCTGTGGTTAAAAGTACTTCTTGTTCTTCCAGGGGTGGTCTTTGTCAGTGCCCAACATTCATAGCTGATGGCTCACAGCCTATCACTCCTTATCTAGGGAACCTGACTCCCTCTTCTGGCCTCCATGGACATCTGCATATACATGACATCCACCCACACTGACAAACACATGTGCTCATAAATAAAAATAAGTCCTTTTTTTTGTTTTTTAAGGCAATCACTCACTCACAGTAAGCCATCACAAAATAATGTTCTTCCTATAGTTATTAAGCAACTTTAGTTCATGACAGACTATGTGTAGTTTGCTTTGGGAAACAAAAAGAAAAGACCAACTAGTGTAACATATAAAAAACTTGTTGTAACAGTGATGTCTTCTGAGATATTCTGCATCTAGGATTCTCAATCACACTCCACTGACAAAGCAGAAACTAAAACAAATTCTCGCATGGAAAACACATACCATGAGACAATCTTATTAATATCTAAGTAGACAAACTTAAGCCTGAATACATGTTTTACTTAAACATATATTTTTTGCTTCCTTGTTAGTTATGCTTTGTTTGATAACTCAAAAGTATTATCAACGGTAAGTGAGGTCATGTTAATAATATGAATGATGTCAGTTTTATCAGCAGTTAACAAATGCAAAACTCTATATGTATTGCATAGTTATTAACTGTGGATTGCCAATTCCTTGCTGCTCTTCTTCAGTCTGTTTGGGGTCAAATTCATCGCAGAAGGCTTCTTAGCAGAGTTCCAAGAGTTGAAGAGAAAGAGTTCTCATAGGAAAGTTTCTAAGTCAATCTGGGACAAGCTGAATAGAAGCAAAGAAGGATAGTAAAAGATACAAACTGAATATATATAGATAATATTTAAAAATAACAAAGGAAATAAAATTTCAATATGCTCAGTAAATATGCTGTAAAGAAATATGTCTACTTGTAGTTCACAATTCCTTTAAAAGAAGGATCTTAGATGTGTGGTGTGCTTAGCTTAAGCAGTAACATATTCACAGTTTTCATTTGTAATAAATTATAACATGAAAAATCTATGTCCTCATGTATTAACTCAGCTATTTTCATTAGTTATTGATAATTTGCACACTCATGTTTGTGGCTGTAGTTTCACAGACAGGGACTCTTTGAATCTTTGAACAATGGTGGATTTTCTTTGGTTTGTCTTGTTTTTGTTGTTGTTGCAAGCAGCTAAATATCTCTCAAAAGGAATAAAGCTATATAAAAATATATATCAGGACTGCAGACAGAAAAAGAAGTGGCTTCCCGTAGTATATAAACTTATAAACAAGCCAAAAGTATTTGGTGCAAATGTTGATTAAATAGCCCTGATGAAAAACAATGTATGTATCTATGCTCTTAATAAAGCACTTTGCCCATAGGTTTCAGATATTGAAGATAAAAAGGAAAAGCAACAGAAAAAAAATGACCCCCTAAAATTATTATTATTATTAATATTATTATTATTTATTTATTTATTTATTTTGGTTTTTTGAGACAGGGTTTCTCTGTGTAGCTTTGTGCCTTTCCTGGAACTCACTTGGTAGCCCAGGCTGGCCTGGAACTCACAGAGATCCGCCTGCCTCTGCCTCCCTAGTGCTGGGATTAAAGGCATGCGCCACCACTGCCCGGCTAAAATTATTTTTATAGTCATTGTGATGTCTCAAAAACCTAAGGCACATGCACTTAAATGAGCCATGATTACTAATTNTATCTTTTTATCCTCATAACTTTTCTGTCTCATCTTCAGCAAGTATGCAATCAAATATAATGATCACAAAATTTACCAGTTTTTATGGCTGCATGTGTAGATACAGTTTTATTCTTATAAAGAGGGTGTTTTCAGTCANAATGCCAATAATTTAACTTGGTAATTAGTTACAGATAAAGGAGATGCCACTGTGGAAGGAGATAATGGCTTACATGTCTAGGACTCCGGCAGCCATCTGTGACCATGAAGCAACCAGACCAAGGAAGAAGAGCAAACAGGTCAAGACTGATGGAAATAACAAAACACAGATTTGCTTAAGTCACTGATNGATAGGTGTTTTTCTCTTTTCAGCTGAAGGCATTCATCAGTATGACAGCTATAATGAGCTTAAAGGAACACTAAGACCTAGAACTTGCCATGCTCTGGCATGCACTTTGTCTGTGAGACTAGCATTTCTACTCCAAGGCCAGGGTTTGACTGAAAGAGTGTAACTGGGCTGCCAATCTTGTGGTAAGAGAATGGGGGTAGGATGCAGAGATACACAGAAGTGGGAAAACTAATAACGAGTGGACTTGGCATACATAAATGAAAGCAACTGGCTAACATAAGACTTGAGGAAAAGTGTTATTTATGATGAGGCTCTAAGCATAGAAGGTTTAAAGAATCTTGTAGCAGTAGTAGTAGTCCTAACTTGGTATTTGGCTTCTGTTCTGTATACCCAGAAATATAGCTAAACAAGCTTTCTTTTCCCTTGTATGGATTAATTNCTTCCTAATATTAATGCATATACTGTATTGATTGCATCAAGCAATGAATCTCCAAGCAATAAGTGTTATTTTCTAACGTGGTAAGAGTAAAATTAATTAACACCTTTGGCATTTGAAGACTACAAAACTCACCTAAAGTCATAAAAAATGAGCACTCAAGGGTTTTTATTAACACCTCTTTGATTAGTCCACTGGGGACCCGCAGGTCTATTTTTGTCAGAATTTTAAAAGAAATAAATCATTCATATCCTAATTATGGAAAGTTATTATTTCAGCTAGTAATTAAAATTCTTAGTTGAACAAAAAAATAAAAGGAGATGGTAGGAATTTAGGGGAATTAAGTAAAGACATAGTTAAAATATACAAGTAAAACAAAAATAGGAAAACTAAGAATAAACTGAAAAATGACACATTCTCCAAGAGAATTCAGAAAACACAGTATGACAAGAAACTCCTAAGAGACACTTGTCTGTTCATTCTTACAAAGCAAATGCTGGACCCTGAATTTTGTAAAACACTGCAAGCTTCCAGGTTGAGTTCTTTTAAGAAATTAAGACTGTTACAAATAAAATATAAGTCCTAGTAGGAGACACATGCATTGGAAAGTCCCTTTTTCAGGGATATTGCCAGTGTTTTGTTTTCCCCTAGAAATGTGGTAAGGAAAATCAATCCCTAGTCCCCAGCCTTTTATTGATTTTCTTTGTTCTACATATAAACTTTCCTGTTAAGGACTCACCAGAATGGCCAGGGTTCAGCGAAGGGGACAGCAATGTAATGTATCTCTTTACAAAAGCGTTCTTTAGAGTTTTAGACATTGCAATTCAAGAACAATACTATTTTCCTAGTCAGCACATTTTCCTCTCCTTTCATTACATTTAACAAAGGAATACAAGTGTGTTAAATTTAAGTTTGGTGTCAGGGCAAGGATGTAGACTGCCTGCTAAGGTTTGTTCGCTAGAGACTTGGTCACCAACATGGATGTATTAATAACCAATGGAACCTTTAAGGGGTGGNCCCTAATAAAAAAATGGTAATATCATTGGGGACATTACTTTCAAGTATGATTAACACAACTTTTTAAAAACTTAACACAACTTTTTAAAAAGAACACGCTTGACCCTCAGATCTCTTTCTGGTATATTGTCTTGCCATGTGACCTCTACCTTTTGAACACATACTACCATCATGATGCCATCTGCTTGCTGGGTCCCAGCCAAGAGTACCTTTACCAGATAGGTCCCATCTTGGAGTTTCAGCCTCCAGAGCTGTGAACTAGATAAATCTCTTTTCTTTATAAAGTATCAAGCCTAAGCAACACATCATGGAGCAAGAAGCTGAATAGTGAGAGAAAAATTCCAAGAGGAAACTAACTCACAGTCAATTAATTGGAAAGTGAAGAAGCAATCATCCTTTGACAGTATCTGTCAATCTGAAATGATCTGTTGGTTGATATTATATGCCTTCATCTGAATGTTTTAGTTGTTGCTTTTAAAATCTCAGGGTATGGGGAGGTGGCTCTGTGGTTAAGACCTGGCACTGCTCTTGCAGAGGAAGCGAGTTCAGTTGCCTGNACCCATGTCAGTTGGCTCACACTCCCCTGTAACTCCAGTTCCAGAGGCATCTAATACCTCTGGCTTGCTCAAGCACCTGCACTTGCATGCACATACACACATATATATGGCGGAAGTTATACGGCCAGCTCAATTATTTATATATTTTATCAAGATAGCTTTATTTTATAAACAACTTACGGACAAGGGGAGGGAGCAGATACAGGGACGAATGAACCAGAGAGTGATACAATCCAGTGGAGAATTCCTGCCTTCTAAGACTGCAGTGATCCCAAACGATCCCAATCAGAGGGAAGCAAGAGAGAGAGAGAGAGAGAGCTCACTTAGCCTCTCAGATTTTTCAAGGGGCTTAGGTTGGACCTTGCCTTAAAAAGGGAGGTGTTTAGCTACCTGGCTAAGGGGCTGCCTTACAGCTAAAAGCCAAAATAGCTATCCACTACACATATACATAATTAAAATAATAAAATCTAATTTAAAATAGTGTCATTTTATAATAAGTACTAAATTATGAAGCAATGTTTTATGATTTGGGGAAAATGAAGCACATGCAGTTTGTAAANGGTGTATATACATGATTTCCTCTTCAAAAATATTTAGCCCACATTGTAAACTACAGGAAAGTATAGGTAAACTCAAAGTTCCCAGGAAGTAGCTCAATGAATAGTTGATTCCAGTGAAATACCACACATTATTTAAAATATTGGCCTGTGGCTCATCTATTTATCTTGAGAGTTGCATATTATATTTTAAGCTAAGAAACAAGTTTTTCATCAGTAAAATCTTAGCATTTAAGTTAAAGAGAAAGTCTGTATGTGTCGAGCTCCCATCTCTGGGAGACATGAAGATGTTGGCGGGGGAGGAGAGACCCTGTTGATAACACAGTCCATCTGTAAATGATATTTTTAAAGCAATTTTGTTTTTTTCCTCGTCTTTTGTCTTTGAAGAGAGGCAACAAGGAGGATATGACATAATTTTATTATAATTGCAAAAAGAAACAATTCTTAAATGTTATTTTAAATTGATTTAGAGGGACATTAAAAGTTTATCCTACTTAACTTTCTACTTAATATTATTATGCAATGCCTTCTGAGATACCACTGGCATAGGAAGACATCTTGGGTCCTACTCAAATGCCCCTCAGGAAAGGCTCCTGTCACTCGAGTCTAGGCAGACTGAATGGAAAGCTTCAGCCATGCAAAATGTCTACTCTTTCTTTCTTTCTTTCTTTCTTTCTTTCTTTCTTTCTCTTTCTTTCTTTCTTTCTTTCTTTCTTTCTTTCTTTCTTTCTCTTTCTTTCTTTCTTTCTTTCTTTTTCTTTCTTTCTTTCTTTCTTTCTTTCTTTCTTTCTTTCTTTCTTTCTTTCTTTCTTTCTTTCTTTCTTTCTTTCTTTCTTTCTTTCTTTCTTTCTTTCTTAAACTTTAAATGCATGTCGTCCTTTTTATCACTCCTCTTTGGTTCTCCTCATCTCTTATCAGGTATTTTTATTATGACTTAATCTTCCCTTTGGACAGCTGGTCTCTCGATACTGAAGGAGTGCCTCACACTAAAACGTCTTTGCCATGATTTTTAAATGTCTTGATAAAGGTAAATAGTTGAAGATTTTAAAAAGCCCAGGAGATCAAGGGCAAGTTCTTTGGTGTTTGAATAAACCACCTGCAGGGAAGAAAGTGCCAGGTGGCTTCTCTTGAAAGGACTCCATTTTCCCAAGGATTCCTTCACAAAGCTGAGTGAGTCAGCAGCCAAACACTTATGTGAAGAAAGACAATAATGTTTATTTCTTTCTGGCCTAGTTCTAGATCCAACTCACCTTGAGCTGTATTACTGTCTGATAGTGGCCAAATGTTACTTGATGGATTGCAGTGGAGATAGAGGAGAAAGGTAAATGAGACACAGCAATGTTTAAAGCAACACTTGCAGTTTTTAAACATTGTTTTTGTAACCAAAACATAATCACATGTATTTGAAATATTTCCATAAGGGAACTGTCAACTACTTGGACATTTTAAGACTGCAGTGTTTCTTTGAGACAGGTTATTAAAATATGTATTATCAGTCATATAAATAGAGAACTTCATAATAAAATATAACACAATTGAAATTATATGTGTATTTGCCTTAAGTCAGAACTATCCAAAATTTGGCACAAAGANAAACATCATCATGAAAAAACAAATATATACATATATCTGTCATTTGAGATACATACAGTAAACTGATGAATTACCTATCCTTTTCTGAAATGTACTGGCTTTATAATAGCATGTAACATGAATCTTGAAAGGTCTTATTTATAGAAAAATCCCGGAACCAGATATTGGGGTAAATTCTGAGTGGTCAGAGAGACAGAATAAGCCACAGCCAACCTCACCCTGCCAACTCCTCAGCTGATCTTGTTTCCTCAGACTGAAAGCCTCTGAGTCCTCATCCGAATGTATCTCAGCTGAACTGCTGCTAAAAGCTAAAAGCTTAAAAGCCTCTAGTTCCTGGTCCTCACGCCATATATATACTTTTCTGCTTCTGCCATCACTTCCTGGGATTAAAGGCATGTGTCTTTCCCAAGCAAGACATAGATCTCAAGTCCTGGGATTAAAGCTGTGTACCACCACACCTGTTTCCAGTGTGGCCTTGAACTCACAGAGATCTGGATGGATCTCTGCCTCCGGAATGCTAGGATTAAAAGCATGTACTACCACTGCCTAACCTCTATGTTTAATTTAGTGGCTGTTCTGTTCTCTGACANCGGGAAAGCTTTATTAGGGTGCACAATATATCAACCACAATAACATTCTTAGTAAATTAGCTTTGAAATAATTTCAATGCCCTTTACTATTGAGAAGGTATCAAATGAGTATTATGCTGGTTCAATTTGAGTTTCTTAGTTTAGAATCTGGATGTATGCATTGGTTTAAAAGTGTCCCCACATCTTCCTAGCTACATGAAATAAACAGTATTGTAAAAGCAGAAAATATGGACAAACAGCCTTCAGATCCCCTGAGAACTGTTAACTCATACACATTATAAAATTAGGCAATAATTCAAAGTGCTATTTTCTGGCCTCTTAGGACCTCCCACAGAGGCCCTAGTTATTTGGACTTTCAAAATAGCACAGCACAGAGCAGAGCATGAAATGCATTTGGACCACTGTGCGCAGGAACAGCAGTGAGCCAGCAGTCAGCCACAGTGCTCCATCCCAACAGCCACAGATTATTCTGCTCAAACCAAGAAGAAAAGTTCTTGTCCAATTATATAGTATGAACATCCTCCTCCCAGGAAATAGGGCAGTTCCCCACAGGTCTGCTTTAATCCTGATGGTCACTGGTCACCTAGGGACATCTCTGTCTCAGAGTCTTTGGGGTAATCTGACAGAGATATCACTCAGAGAAGTACTCAGAGAAAGGCAGATGTGTTCAGGAAACACGTTCAGGTCTGAAGGCAAAGCAGGTTCTTGCAAAGGCAGGTTCAAACGAAGTTGAGCCCTGCAGTGATGGACCAAGTTCAAGGAAGGGAAACAGAGACACAGACATTCCCAAGTTCAACTCTGCAGCATCACTGGGGTTTGGCTTCCACTACTAGTTTACATGTTTCATGGGTTTCTCTGCTCTCAGGGGTTTTAATTGCTATACTTGTCACTTCTAGAGGTTCTGCATTATCTGTTCCTCACCACAGGCTGGGTCACTTTTTATTTTGTGGTCATTGTTCGCTGGTTGTATTTCACTCTTTTCATTTTCCTTACACATATTAAGCACAATAGGGTTTTTTGATATTGTATTTTAATTACAATATTTCTCCTTTCCTTTCCTCTCTTTAGTCCTCCCTGCTCTCCTTCAAATTCTTGGCCTTTTTTTTTCAACAATTGCTACTGTGTGTGTGTGTGTGTGTGTGTGTGTGTGTGTGTGTGTGTGTGTGTGTGCTCACTAGTGCATTGGTTTAAATGTAATATGTGTGTGTGTGTGTTCAAACATAACCTGCTGAGTTGAGTATATACAATGCTATTTGTAGGTGATATTTACTCTAAATCCTGTAGTGAGATGTTTGAAATCTCAATGTGACCATTCCAAATCTGTTGACTCTGTTAGCTCCCATTTGTGGAGACTTGTACAGTGACTTTTTGCATTTCAAATAAAATATTGTCCTTTTGACCTTCTTATNGGATTTTATTGAGATATCCACTGAGTGCTTGGACAGACAGCACTTTCTTCAACTAATCTCTGGAGACACATCCAATCAATAGCCTCTTGCTGTTAAATAGATTACTGGGTAGCTTAGTGAATTCCATCCACTCTTCTGGTTGTATTAATTCAAAAGACAATCCAGAACACAAGTGGGCAGCCAGTGCTGTAGGATTTCAAGCTGAATCTCCTCAGTACCACTCAAAATGACAGGCTATGTGTTTTCAAGGAGAGTTAAGTGCATCTTGCCAGTAGAGTATAGCTTGCCGGAACCGAGGAAGAGCCTGTGTTTAGACTAGCCAGCATGTCTCCATCCTAATTGTTTGCTTTTTTCTTACTTGGAACATGTCGTCACTGAAGAAGAAGTCTGAGTTATTTCCCACGATTACTACTGTCACTTCACATTTGTATCATTTATGAATAGTCCTCAATATTGGTGCCAGTGTAGCTTAGCATTTTGTTCATATATGGGGAATTTGTTGATTGTACCAATCTGTCAAAAGTAGAAGTTATAACTGCCTTAAAATTTTTCATGTTCTAATTGTGTTCTCCCAAGGACTATGTTTATAACTAGGTATTTGTGGAGAGCTGGTGCAGAGTGGGGCTGAATTAATCTTACTGAGCAGAGCAAACAATTTATACAGCACTCCCCAGGGGCCCTCCCCAGGGAGGAGAGAACTAACTTCTAAAAGTTGTGTGTGTGTGTCTCTCTCTGTGTATATATGTGTGTGTGTGTATTGTGTGTTGAGTGCATCTGTGTGCCTGTGTGTCTTTGTATCATTTGTGTCTTGTGAGTTTGTGTCTCTCTGTGTGTCTTGTGTGTCTGTATACGTGTTTTTGTGCATGTATCTGCGTATGTCTCTGTGTGNGTCATTTGTACAAGTGTGTGTCATTTGTGTATGTGTGTGCTTGTGTAAGTGTGTGCATACACATATGCTCACATGCACATGCAGAGAAAATATGAATAAAGTGTAAAAAATGATTTAAAAAGATTCTTTCTCATATGGAAAATAAACCTGCCTCNTTTGTATAATGTACACCCTGTGCCTCTTTCATCAGTAGGATGGCTTATTTGGGGTTAATAGCTTAAGAGCAATCTCTCCAAACTCATGAGGAAAGCAAGATTGGTTATTCTGTTTGTGAGACTATCCCCAGTGTGTGGCTCTGTGGCTGTCAGATTTTTGCTGATATCTTATTGAATAAAAACATACACAAATATTTAAAAGGTGTCATGTAGACATGCCCCCCAAAAATGAATTCTTAATGTCTATGATATTGGGACCTTGTTTAAAAAGTTCTCTTCTGTGCTAATGAGGTAAATCTAATTCCCAATATTTTCTCCTATCAGATGCAGAGTATTGTGTCTTATGTTGAGGTCCTTAATTCATTTGGAATTGAGTTTTGTGAAGGGCGATGGATGAGGACTCAGTTTCATTCTTCTAGGTGCAACTCTCCAGCTTATTCAACATCATTTGTTGAATACCTTGTCTTATTTTCTGTTTGTATTTTGGCTCCTTTGTCAAACATCAGGTGCCTGTAAATGTCTGGACCCAGGTCATGGTCTTCAATTCTATTCCATTGATCATCACATCTGTTTTTATTCCTATACCATACCGTTTTAATTACTATAACTCTGTAGTATGTCTTAATTTTAGGAATATTGATACTTCCAGCAGTTCTTTCATTGTTCATGATTGTTTTATCTATCCTGGGTTTTTTTGGTGTGTGTATGTTTCCATGTGAAGTTTATTTCTTTCAATTTCTGTATTGGAATATTAATGGAGATTGCATTGAACCTGTAGATTGCTTTGCTGGGAAGACAATTTTCACAACTTTCATACTTCCAATCCATAAGCATCGAGTTGTTTTGATTTTCTAATGTCTCCTTCAATTTCTTTCTTCAATAGCTTTCAAGTCTGTATTACATAAATCTTTCACTTATTTGGCTAGAGTTATTCCAGGATGTTTTTAGAGTATTGTGAAAATTATTCTTTTCTGATTTCTTTCTCAGTATTTTTGTTATTTGTATATAGGAAAACTACTGATTTCTATGTGTTAATTTTATAACTTACTACTTTGCTAAATGTATGTACAAATTTTCAGATGGAGTATCTAAGATCATTTATATATAAAAGTCATGTCATCTACACATAAGTATACTTTGGCTTCTTCCTTTCCTGTTTGCATCATCTTGATTTCCTTTACTTGCTTATTAATTTAGTTAAAATTTCAAATAAATGTACACTCTCAATTCCTGTTCTAAGTTGAACAGGAATTGAGAGTGTACATTCCTGTCTTGCTACTGATTTTAGTGGCAATGCTTAGGTTACTCTCTGTTTAGAAGGATGGTGGCTGTGGGCTCCCTATATTTTTTTTAGTTATATCAAGCATATCCCTAGTCTCACCAGGACTTCTCATGAAGTGATATTCGATTTTCTCAAAGGCTTTTTCTGTATCTAATGAGATAAAAATGTGTATTCAGGGAAAGGGACAATTATCCATTGCTAACAGAAAAATAAACTGATACTGTGATTGCTGTGGAAATCAGTGTGGAGGTTCCTCATAAAGCTCAAAATAGATTTTTCATAAGATACGGCTCCCTACTCTGGGAATAAACTTGGAAAACTCTATATCTTACTATAAGAATACTGTCTTATCCACGTTCATTGCTGCTCTATTCATAATAGCCAGAAAATGGAAACAACCTATATTTCCATCAACTGATGAATGAATGGAAAATGTGGTACATTTACACAATAGGATATAACTCAGCTGTCAAGAAAACTGAAGTTACAAAATTTGCTGGTAAATAGATAGAGTTAGAAACAATTATCCTGAGTGAAGTAACCCAGACTCAGAAAGACAAACATTGCATGTTCCTTCCTCTCTTATGTGGATACTAGTTCTTTGCCTTAGAATGCGTGTTTTATTTAGAATACCCACAAAGGTTAGGTAGCTCATAAGGGATGGGGAAGGAGAAGTTCTTCCAAAGAAGGAAAAACTAAAAATTGTGTTATAAAGAGATATAGAAGAAATTAAAACAAGAGGATTAAATGGGGTATGGAATGGGAGGACAGATTAGAGAAGGGAGCATTGGAAGGAATAACTAACATCAAAGGTCTTCAGAAGGTTGTATAGCAACCTACTAATATATGTCAGCCAAAATATACATATGTAACAGAAATTTAAATAGGATTAGCATATAATAGGAAGGGCACCACCAACTAGACAGCATATATTATCAAAAAAAAAAACCCTCGAGTACCAAGGGGTTATACCTTTTTATGTTATTGGCCAATGGAGTCCCATAAATTCCCTCAAATAATACATGTTAGTTTCAATTTTATTGNTTACCTCCATAACTTGATGGTAAGACCCTATTGTGGAAGATAGCACATACTTAAGCCATATAAAATGGAGAAATATTGCTGTTAGTTAACTGGAAGCTTTCTCCCAGTGGATAACATTCATACAGCTATCAGGTGCTATAAATGTTTCTGGAGGATAAAAAAAAATCATAAATATCATGCAGCTACAAACCCTGAAAGCTACAATAATTATCTGCTTGCAAGATATGTTCACTAATGTAATAATGGCATGAATGTTATGGGAGTAACCAATCACTTTTTATTAGATTTAAGGCCCATTCCATGAGAACCCATAAACAACATTGTTAATGAGGCAAGAACTTGCAACTAGGTAGTTAATGGGCCATCAGGGAAAACATACTATTATTCTGCTAAAGAAACCAGCAAATAAAAAACTAACAATGACATATTGCTATACTCAGAGATCAGTGCATTGCTCAACCATCATCACAGAAGCTTGCAGTAGATGGTAATTAACACTGAAACTTACAAGCGAACAATGTGCAGCTAGTTAAAGATTGAAATATGCAGCCCTAATGGGATGTTCATATCACACTTCTCCTTCTCAAGGATCAAATCTATTCAAAAGATTGGGCAGATGATTGTAGATCCAGAGGTGGTAGATGACTTCAAAGAAACAGCATTTCTCAGAAACAACAGGACTTATGCACATATGAGCTCACAGAAACTGTGACAGCATGCATAAGACCTGTGCAACCTCAAGCCAGACCAAATCTCAATCACAGAGTAGGGCAAGTGGACAAGAAGTCTCACTCCTAGCCAGGAAACCAGTTCCAAATAACAGCTACTAGAAAAGGAAAAATGCATCTTCTTCATTGAAGTGACACTGGCTATGTCAACCATACTCTAGGGTAGTCCTCTTGCTTAAGAGTAGTTGGCCTACACTATTTGGACTCTATTTTTTGTTAGTTCCTTCCTTTTAAGAGAAAGAACATGGAGCTGGGTGGGTAGGACAGTGGGGAAGACCTAGAGAATTTGGGAAAGTTGAGGAAGGAGAAAAGAACATGATCAAAGTATATTATATAAAGTTCTCAAATAAAAAATGCTATTAAATTACTAAAATTTGGGAATTGCAAAAAAAACTCTTCTTTACACCTTGCCTTAAATATTAGCAAATGCAATAATTTAGTAGCCAAGTAAATGATCAACTCTGAGTAACTAATTCTCTTTTCTAATAAGACAGGCAGACAGAGGCTCTCAGGTGTCTGCTTCTCTATGCTATGTGACATATGTCACTCATCACTCTGGGACTTTGAATGGATAATAATTATTTTAAATAATTTATATGACTTCATTTTATTTCCTCAGATATATTTCAAATAAGACATTAGACACTTAAATAGNTAATTATTTTTTATTAGTCTTTAATATTCCCTATGGGGCACTAAAAAATAAAATAAAATAAAGACTATTGCTTCATGTATGAAAAAGGGAGCACACCAATCAAATATGCATTTTCCCCTCCACTGACTTGAATCATTTCAGTGTCAAACAAACCTTTGCAACAATCTCAGCTGATAAATTCCCATTTTGATCAAGCATGAAATAAACCTTTAAGGAAAGGAAACTCAATAAAATACTACTGTCAAGAAATATTTTTACTCCAGTCCCTTAATGGGAATCTATGATACAATAAAAACAATAAATACTTCTTAAAGACATTGAAAATAAATTTATGCTAAATCCCTGAACAATGGCTCAATGTTCCATAGTAACTTTGACCTAATCACTTCAATTAGGATATTCTGTAACTATATTGAACCCCATATATCTGAATGACACAAAATCTTATCTGTTATTTCTCTTGTGTAGAATTAAAGTAGAGATAAGACAAGGAGCCCTTATTGTCCCTAAACCAAATAAAGATAGGCTTTAATTAAGCATAAGAATCAGTCTAGTTGGTTTAATCTGGGGTCTTCATTTGTGGCATTTTCATATCACTGAATTATTAAAATTGTCTTTGTAAGATATGTGAGAAAAACAAAGAAGATAAATTGTTTTTTGAAGAGAAATAGATAACTGGTTTAGAATATGTGTGATGGGTGATGATTCATACAGGAATTTGAATGAAACAGAACCCAAACTACAAGTCACAGGTTCAGAAAGCCACTTGCCTTTTTGCTGAAGGGAGCATGGAAGATGGATGCTACAAAAAAAACCAAGTCAAATGTGGGAGATATAACCAAGAAAATAACTAGTGATACTGTGACCCTTTTCAATTTATGAACAATTTACACAACATGTTATTGGAGTCATGCACCATGGTCCCCAAGGAAGGCTCAGGAGAGGCAACAGGACACTTTGTACAGATGAGGGAACTCATGCAGCAAATCTCTTTTCTCAAGATCAAAATGCTCATAAACAGCAGACTCAGAGCTGGAGTTCAGGTCATCTTGTAGTTCTCATTCCAAATGATGGCATCCTGGATTGTGACTGATAAAATAACTTGTTCCAGCATAGCATGAGAAGATTTGAGTCTACAACAGAAATATATATATACACGTATAAAATATGTTACATATATACATACATACATACATACATACATACATACAAAGTATACTATGGGTCAAATAATGGGCTAGGGTAATAGAAAGGTAGACTAATGTGAAATGATTAACTTCTACATTTGTTTGTTCAAATCACAACACAAATATTTCATAGAGTTCTGGACCTCTGCTCTAGAAAATTTATGGATAAGTGTCCCTATCAGGCAGCAGACCTAGTCAAATCTAGCCTACTGATACTGCATATGCAAACAGAGGATTAATGGGAAACTGGAAACATGCATGTCATTGTGCAATGCAGGTATCATTTGATTCCCATGGGCCCTCTACTCTCTACTGTTTACTCCATAGATATACACATTAACACATGTCTTTTATTGCTCCACCCTTGGCAGAGATATACGTTTACTAATATAAAGACTCTTCTCGATAGTAGTGCCTAGATGGTGAAGGGACAAGCTATATTGTTTGATACAAAATTAAAGAGATAGTGTAATCCAAGAAAGAGAGGGCATGCCTATTTTTTGAGAAATATGTTCTTAACATTACTCAGCTCAAGCCATCCTTCTAGAAGTCTCTGACCTTTCCTCCAGAACTCAGTGCTGTTGGCTCAGGCTCAGGTACTGTGGAATATTATTTTAAGATGTGTTACATTCATTTATGCTTTGGAATATTTATTTAATGATGCAAAGATGTGTTGCATTCTTTTATGTTGCATTTGTTTAACTCTGTGAAGTTGTGTTACTGTGCCTGTCTAAAATACTTGATTGGTCTAATAAAGAGCTGAANGGCCAATAGCTAGGTAGGAGAGAGAAATAGGCAGGGCNGCTAGGCAGAGAGAATAAATAGAAGAACAAGAAGAAGAAGAAAGAAAAGGAGGAGAGAGGACGCCAAGGGCCTGCCGCCCAGCCTCACAGCCAGCAACAGAGTAAGAAGTAAAGAAAGACATATAGAATAGAGAAAGGTAGAAGCCCAGAGACAACAGGTAGATGGGATAATTTAAGTTAAGAAAAGCTGACTAGACACAAGCCAAGCTAAAGCTGGGCATTAAAAATTAAGAATAAGTCTCTGTGTATTTACTTGGGAGCTGAGTGACAGGCCCCCAAAGGGAAAAGAGTACAAACAAAACAACAACAACAACAACAAAAAAACAGCTACAGGTACTCTTCCCATGCAGGATTACATTACCTACTTCTGCATAACCTCCTAAGACTTTAGGGAAGACTCACTTTCTTTTTAAGCTTTTGGTCGTCACTGCAGGCCTTGGCATATATGTATGTATTCAATTAATTTTTATCAATTGGTACTAATACATCCTTTTCAATATCTGAAGAAGAAAATGGGATTCTTTTATATGACAGAAGATTTACCCTGGGCTGGCAAGGTGAGAAAAATTCATAGGAATATAGACTTTGGTGTATTGGGAGAAAAGTTTTCCAAGAAATCACAGCTGAAGCAGAGACGAAAATGCCCTCCTGGAGGCAGGAGTGAGAGAGATAACTAAGGCATGCTAAGACAGCCTTTGGCAGTAGCCAAAGTCCCAGCCTATCCATGAAAACTGAGACTTCCTGGAGGACCTTTAAGACATCTATAGTCTCCAGTTCAGTAATTGTATACATGCCTGTGTATGGAGAGGTTGTCCTGCACAGGGGCACCACATCAAGATTTGGGGAAGTAGGAGCTTCCTGGGATCTACAGGTGGAATTGTACTTCTGTGAATCTAGCCTTATGGGGAAACGCAATAGGAAGGATCAGTGTTGGGACTGAATGTGGTTCTGGGAACTCTTGCTGAGGTTCCCAGCATGTTCATAAGTCACTGCCATTGCTGGGCCCAGAGCCACTACCACACACGAACCTTCCTTAGGTTCATGACCAGCAACAGAACCCACAGGCCTCTCTGCAAGAGACACATTGTGCCTGTTAAAGGACCCAGGAATCTGGGGACACGGAATCAAAACACATGAATAAATACTAAAAGTAAATACTTAAAATGATATGGATAGAAAACCATCTTAGAGTATATAAATAGACTATGTTGATTTTTTTTT
>LZPO01087789.1:33089-44012 GCA_001675575.1 Neotoma lepida | reverse complement strand
TNNTNNTTTNAAGCCCCCTTTTCTCCTCCAAATTTTTAGTAATTACATTTAATTTTCCTGTTTANAGCTTTGTTTTTTCCTCAGGTTTTTCCTTCTGTNTTCCTGTTCAAGTTTTTCTTTTTCTTAAGCAAGCAGCAAACCCAAAAAGACTCCTAATTTTTTTCCTTGCCCTTAAGGTATTGTTCAAATCCAACTTCCTCCTCATCTTGGACTTTTCCTCTTCATTTTCACTTCTATATAATTTGANAACTTGAAGAAAGAAGAAGAGTCAGTGCAAACTGCTTTTCTGCCTGCTCTTACCTTTCATGTTCACANGCTGTTAAAACAGCTGTCTTAAATGTCACCAAATGCTATTTCCCCGACGTTCTCATTTCNTGATTCTTACCTGCATGTGATGTCATTAACCGTTTCTGACACCACACCTGCCTGAGACAATGTTGCACATTGTGCCTTAGACCTCCCTAGAGCTTGATANGCAGCCAGGCTATTCTTGAACTCAGGGTCTTTCTGCCTCAGCATCCAGAGTGTAGGGCTCACAGGTGTGTGCCACCATGCCTTGTCTAGGCTTTTAGATGTTTAACTGCTTTGATATTTGTGACTTGATAGTAATCTACATGCNCTTCTATTTTTTATCATTGCTCTTGTTTGAACTTTGATAGTTTCCTTTATCTACTATAGGCATTTCTAAAGATTATATCATCTTTAATACTTTATTATTTCATTTTATAGTTGTAGAAACCATCTCTGTATAAGCAACTTTCTGTTGTAGAATATTATTTTAAGATGTGTTACATTTGTTTATGCTGTGGAACATTTGTTTAAGGGACACAAAGATATGTTGCATTCTTTTATGCTGTATTTGTTTAACTCTGTGAAGCTGTGTTACTTTGCATGTCTAAAATACCTGATGGTCTAAAAAAGAGTTGAACGGCCAATAGCAAGGCAGGAGAAAGGATAGGTGGGGCTGGTAGGCAGAGAGAATAAATAGAAGGAGAAATCTGGGAGGAGAAGGAAAAAAGAGCAAGAGAACAAGGAGAGGAGGACACCAGGGGCCAGCCACACAGAGAGCCATGGAGTAAGAGTGAAAGTAAGATATACAGAAATAAGAAAAGGAAAAAATACAGAGGCAAAAGGTAGATAGGATAATTTAAGTTAAGAAAAATTGGCTAGAAATAAGCCAAGCTAAGGCCAGGCATTTATAAGTAATAATAAGCCTCTGTGTGTGATTAATTTGGGAGCTGGGTGGTGGGCCCCCAAAAGAGCAAAAGAGTAAAAACAACCAACAACAACTTTCTAGTTTATATTTTTAATCCTATCCATTATCTTGCATTTCTCCTTTGTATTTACAACTATTGGTTATCTGTCTGCTTTGTTATCGTGTTGTTACTTGATATGCACTGTGTCCAAGGCAAATGAAAGACTTAGACTTGTCACATAGTGTGACTGTGTGAACTTACCTTATTTTCTTCCCCCAGATCTTGCTGAAATGGGGAATTTAAAAATATTAACATACAGACACACCGATAATGGGACAGCTGATGAGAGAGCTTAACAGATTTGTGGAAGAGGGAAGGTAAAAGGAGGAGTGATAACATAGCTGACTGAGTAGAGAGAAGACTGAAGCATCTGTGGAAGAGACGTGGATNAGGAGTAAGCCCTTTTGGACAGGCATTTGGAAGCTCCTGGTACCACAGAAGTTAGGAGTAAAATATAAAACAGAAAATGGTGCTTGGTTGGAAATGCAGGCGCCTTTAGATCAATCACCTAGATACTTTCCCCCAATTCCAGGTGGTAAATTGGGCAATCTGTCACTTAACTTCTGGAATAAACCCTTTTAATTTTGTTAGAAGAGTAAGGAAGGTATTGTAACCTTAAAACAGGAATACATGCTATGAAAAAGAACTCATCTATAAGTTACAAATTTTAAGATAACATTGAATAAATCTAAAAGCAGTTTGACAACAACATGAAGAGAAAATAAACCAGGGAGCAACAACATAGAGAAGAAAAGAAAATTAGAGGATGAATGCAATAAATGCAAGGTACATGAGTCCATGTATCTGTGCCCTTTGGTAGTTTTTCAACATAGGCCCTGGGCTCGTTATGTGACTTAATTTGGTCAATAGGATTATAGAAAATGATACAACAGAGACCCAAAACCAATAGAACATTTCTGATTTCTACCTGTGTGGTAGTTTGAAAGAAAATGGCCCCCAAAGGGTGTGGCTCTATTAGGGGGTGTGGCTTTGTTGGAGTAGGTATGGCTTTGTTGGAGGAAATGTGTCACTGTGGAGGCAGGCTTTGAGTTCTCATATATGCTCAAGCTAACCCAGTGTCTCAGACCACTTCNGGTTGCCTGTGAGTCAAGATGTAAGAACTCTTGACTCCTTCTGTAGCACCATGTCTGCCTGCATGCTGCCTTGTTTCCTGTCATGANGATAATGGACTGACCTATTAGCCACTTCAATTACATGTTTTCCTTTATAAGAGTTGCTGTGGTCATGGTGTCTCTTCACAGCAATAGAAACCCTAACTAAGACTACCTGTAACTTCTGTGATTATGATAAGAACACTCTCAAGATCAAAGGAAGATCCAAAACATTGTAAGGAAAGAATATAAAAACAAAACAAAAGAGAACACAACAGAGTCATGTAGAGATGACTGGACAGGAGAAAGACATTAGACTTCTCAAAGTGACACTGTGTGGTAGAAGATGGTGGTACAATGATTTCAAAATTATGAGGAAAGTATTTTTGGACTTAGGTTTCTCCATTTAGCTCAAACTATCAATTAAAGATGAGGCCTGAAGAAAGAAATTGTAAGACTTGAAAGGACTGAAAAATATCTTCCGTGTCCTTGTATAGACTTCTTCTGGAGGATGAATGTTCAGGGAGCAAGGGAGAGATTAAGGAGAAAGACTTAGAAACAAAGGGTTCAACATGAGAGAAGAGAAATTCCAGGAAGGCAACTCAGACATAGGCTGTAAGAACNGCTAATCCAGACTGAGAAAAANATGGAGGGCTATGAGAGGGCTTGGGGGAAGGGATACTCAATAGAAACAAAGGAGTGGTGGGTGTGTTTGAATGTTTGGGAAAAAAATTGATGACATGTTGGACTTGGGAAAAATGGTGATAGGTTAATAGAAAACTAAGCAAATGAAACAAATGATAGTTGTTAATTTCATAACAAGAATGCATTTTATAAGAGTGGAAATATATATTATGACTTAGCAATGAAGAGTAGTATGCAGTTGTAANGTCCTAAGCACTGTCTACNTACTATGTCCTGAATACTGACTACTGATTTCCATGATGTTTCATTTCAGGAAGAGAAAGTTGGTGAGGTGGGGAGTGGGAGTGGAGAGACAGGAAGGGACCCCAGTGTAAGAGAGTCAGTCTTAAGTACTACANTATGAATTCAGGTGATAACCTTGAAAATAGAAATTTCCATATAATATNTTTAATATTTAGATCAAAACAAATAGAAGAGTTGNAACAGTGCCATTTACAAGGCATGGGATTAGAGAAGTGCCGGCAATGCTTTCTGTACAGTGATAGAAGGTAAATGTTTTAGATTTCATGAGCTGGACAGTGTTTGCTTTTATAGGGTGAATGGACATGACAGCCCATGAATGAATGGGCACGGCTGTGATCCAGTTGTCTTTTGTTTACAGAAACAGATGGTGGTCTGAAATTGGCTTGTGAGCCATGTTTTCCAACCTCTGGACGAAGGAAGTAGAGCAGAGATGAGTTTCCCTTACTAATCCAAACTCATGTTGGGGGACTTACTTGCCTGTCTTTTGTTACTGTTAATTATCAAATAAATTGCCTAGCCTGTTCCTGTAGCCTCTTAACTCAGTGTTCCACTCCCAGGGCATGCTTCCAGCTTCTTTGTATTTTGCAGTTCTTTGCTTAATTTGAATGAGCGACTCACCATTCTTCAGACATTGACCTTGATTTCCTGCATCTGTGCCTTCCTCTGCTTTTCTAGAAATACTCTCCTTTAGCTCCTTAGTTCTACAAAATTGTATGCTTCTAAGTTCTGTCTAAAATAATCATTCCTCTAAGAAGCCATTCCTGGTTTCTTTCCACAAGGCTCCATATTCAGGTAACCCAGCAGTGGTGATTTGCTGCCCATTCTTGGGAGAGGGTGAGTGTTGGAGTCTTCCTGGAATTTGAGTCTATACCATATGCTTAGTATATAATCACAAAACACTTCACGCTTGTTCAGGTCTTTTTTCCCATCTGTAAATACTGTCTGTGGTTCTCAAGTGGTCTAAAAGTCATTCACTTGGTTTTTCACCCTCGCTTTGCTTTAAAGGGTTAAAGCTACTGAACTTCACATTACATCATTTTTGTCCTCTGGTCCGGTCCCCTGATCCTTAGCAGATAGTTCTGAGAATGTGACCCCCTCACCTTCAGGATTCTGAAGCAGTGCTCAGTGTGTNTTGATCTGAACGAAGTAAATTGAGAGAGGTATACCTANGTATGCTGTTGAGTCTTAGTTGGANGATTCTGATTTTTTTTTTATATTAGAGAAATTTTGGATTCTGAAATTTGCCCATTCCCTAATCTTTGTTACATGGTCTTATTATTACTCACTTCTGTTTTCTTCCNCNTTTCAAAGGAGGTACAGTATTGGGGAGAGGAACACAGTGACTTCATTTTTCCTTTGATAGGAACTAAGCCATATGTTTCTATTGAGTCAGCTACTCCAGTCTCTGAATTCTCAGATGGTCAGCAGGTTTAATTGAATTCCCAATATGTGCAAGGCTACGCTGGGTGCTGTCACTCCAGGGAGGTGTAACCATCTGGAAGAACTTTTTCAAGCAACCCACGATATGGGATTATGTCGCTTTGGGGCTAAATCAGAATGATACTAATTTTGGCAAAATAAATAGATGGCATAAATGTTATCTTTTGTCTCTTTTATTCTTCTAATCTCCAAACCAAGATATCTTTAAAAAATGCTACAGATAGGATAGGATACTTCCTTTATCCATTTTCTTCTTAGTGTGTACAATATAAGGTTCTGATCTTTAAAATATTTTCCATTACACTTACCTTTTTTTTGGAGATAGGATCTCATTACGTAGTCCAGACTGAGCACAAACTCATGGTTATTGATCTCCTAGAGTGCCTCCAGTGTTACCATTGCATTTCTTTTGTTCTCAAGTCTAGTGTCTTTTTGGTCCTAATTTTCTGTGGTTTGTTTGCTAGAAAACATTTTGTTGATAGTCCATGTCTCTAGTTCTCTCTGTCTGGACGATCTTCTATTTCTCTGCCTTCCTCTNTCTTGGCTTGATTGATTTTGAGGCTTTTCTGTCCCCCCACCATTTCCTTATCTTCTCTCTTTACATGTGAGTAGGCTCCAAGGTTATGTTATGTCTACATTACCCTTTTATGTTTTATTTTTCACTTTCAATTTCAGGTCTGGATATTTCCCAGATAATATGTCCTAAATTCTGTTTTACTCTCCAGCACTCAAATTTGCAAGTATCGATGAACTTGGATATTATGCTACAGCAAGTATTTTTAAAATTGTCCATAAGTGGTGCTGCCCACGTTTTGGTTCTTAGACTCAGAACTTGTGAAGCCTGCTGGACTCACCCTATCTTCACTGGTTGTATGTTCAATTGCTTTCCCACTGAGAGAGCTCTGAGACTGTTAGTTCTTTGAGGTAAAGGACTATNTATGGTATATTTACTTTTCTTGTTTCTAGCTCCTAGCAGGGTCTGGTAGATCTGGAGTGCATACTTAAAAGCTGTTTGCTGAATAGATGACTGATTGCCCTATTGATTTGATTTGTGTAATCTCTATGAGGTTATCCTTTTTCTTTCTATTCTCATTTTTTTTTGTAGTCCAGTCCTGTGTTATGTTTGATCTGGACTCTTGTAATGGTCTCCTGATTATTTTCATTGTTTCTTATTGCAATTAGCTGTATATATTGCTTTCTGATATACTTCTTAAAAGTAATACCTAGTTGTACTTTACATTCCAAAGATCATCAGTGACTTCCTGTTACCAAACAAAGTAAAAGTTCTAANTTTTGATTTTAATAGTCTTTGTGAATTTTGATACTTACATCTTTTTGCTTTGCTATGCAAATTGAGCAATTAATTTTATTTAATGTCNTTATTTATTTCTTTAATATTTGTTGAGCATTGACAATATATCAGATATTCTGCTACTTCTATTGTAAAAGTAGTTTTCTTAGACTTCTCAGAATTTGAAGTCTAGCACAGACAATTGTTTCATGGTCATTTTGAAGTGTTTGCTTTTTTCTTTTCTTCTTCTTCTTCTTTTATTTTTTGAAACAAAACCTATGATGATATTCCACACTTTTACACCCAATCTTTTAAATTCCAACTCATATGCTTGCTCCNCTTCTGTGATGTCTCTGTTTTTGTACCACTCTCTAGAGCAGAGACATATCAACCTCCCTAATGCTGCAACTCTTAGTTCCTCNTGGTGTGGTGATCCCAACCTGCTAGGGGATATCTTTCTGTATGCTGTGAATATATATTGTTCCTATTAGTTAATAAATGAGCTTCTTTGGCCGATGGCAAGGCAGCTTAGAGGCAGGCAGGAAATCCTAGAGAGACAGAAAGGAGAAAGGCAGAGTCTAGGGAGACGCCAGCACCGCCAGGAGAAGCAAGATGTGGAAGTACCAGTAAGCCATGGCCATGTGGCAACTTATAGATAAATAGAAATGGGTTAAATTATAAGAGCTAGCTAACAAGAAGCCTGCCACAGGCCATACAGTTTGTAAATAATATAAGCCTCTGTGTGTTTACTTGGCTCCCAGCGGCTGTGGGACCATGGGTAAGATTGATTTGTCTGGACCATGGGGGGGCCAGGCGGGACCGAGAAACTTCTGGCTACACCAACCATAAAATTATTTCATTGATATTTCATAACTGTAACTTTGCTACTGTTATGAATTGTAATGTAAATATCGGATATGCAGGACATCTGCTATGCGACCCCGTTGAAAAGATAGTTCCATCCCCAGAGGGGTCACGACTCACAGGTTGAGAACCACCGTTCTAGCTCTTCTCCTGAGTCTTGTTTTTTGTTTTGTGCTAGTGTGTGTGGATGTGCTTTCTCTTGCAAGGTAATTAAATTATTAGTGGAATTTGAGCCACTCTTAAGGACGAATTTATGTATGTCAGTGACTTTGTCCTAGCCAGTTTGAGATACCAACTTCTGCTGTGCATCCTTCTTTTCAAGCTTGTATTCTAAGTATCGCTTTATTTTGCTTTGTATTGTTATTTGTGTTTATGAGTCTGGCTTACTAGATATTACTTANAACTGGAAACAACAGGTGAAATACTAGCATGTGAACCTTGCCCCTGACTGAGGCATCAAAGGAGGTCTGTAGATTATCTTTCATTTACTCTGTCTAGTTAGTTTATGTATTTATTTATTTTCAAAATTCTCTATAGATATCATTTAGACTGTTTGTTTTCAGTTTTTGTATGCTGGTTCAGAAACACAGTTGTTTGTANTGCTGCCCTGTATCTGGAAGATAGAGTGGCTTCCATTATAGCACATTTCATTTATTTTCATGCACTATTTAGGCCATTGTTCTGTCAGCCATAGGATGACCTAGATGTTCACAAATGGGGCATCCAGAGAGACATACCTTGAGGCACATTGCTGGCAAGCTATGCTTTGCACATTTGTCTCTTGGTNTGTGCTCAAGCTTTAAGTAAATGCACATTCCTCGCATTTGTTTTGATTTTATTTCCTGCAGTTTTGGAAATGTGCTTATGCACTTAGTAATGTTTTAGGAGTAATTTTCTCAGTTAACCATGAATGTTTTATCTTCCTAAATTGTCAAGGAAAAGTACATCTCAACAGGTAATGATTTTCAAAAAGCCTANCATTGTATATAATTAAAAGAAATTAAAATAACTCTCTCTTAAATGTGCAGTCAAAGTTAATTTTAGCCTGTCCCCAAACAGGTTAAAAGCTGCCCATTTGGAAATAGGTTATTGATTCTGCACTACTTCTGTAGCAAAGTGCAATGAAATGATGTAGTGAATTTCCTTTAACAAAGGAGAAAAACGTATTATTCTAGACTTAGATTGTATCACACTTTTCTTTTTTTTACAACAAATGACTATCTTTACACTTTAAAAAGTTAACAACAAAGAAGCACATTGAAAATTCAGTTCTTTTTCTTCTTTGTTAANTAGTAAACCTTGCTAACTGGTGGTTTTTCAGCTCTATTTGTGATCCTGATAAAATTGTATGAAACATCCTTTCCATTCCATGTGTTATAATTAGTCTGTGGTGATGGGGCTNNTGGAGAAATGACGGTAAGAGCCTTCAAGCAGTGTATGAGGTAGCTCTGGCTCCTGGTATAGGCTAATACTTGAGAAAAGGTGGTTTCTAGTATGAAGTAAAATAGATGTACTTTATTTGGAGTTACGTAGTTTTACCATCTTTGAATAAGTAAGAAGGACACTTTTCTTCTACACCTTCAGCTTGTCTACTTCACCAACCCTTCAAGTTTTCCTGTCGTATCTTCCACGCCTCGCCACTCATTCTGAGCCTTTAGNCAGGAAATCCAAGGTCTTTGCTTTCTGAGATTGTGAAAGGTGAGAGGACGCTGATCTTTAGTTTCCGATTCGCTAGTCAGGCATTCGTGCTGCCCATTCAGGCAATATCGTCTGCAGATTGGCTCCTCAGTCTTGCAAGANCTTGTGTCTGTCTGACCAATTCTGGATTTCTCTAGTGTAGAGAGAGTTTCATATCACCTTTGATGATCTGATGATTAGGGTATTTGAATCAATCCCTCCTTCCTTCCTTTCTTTCTTTTTCTTCTCTCATGTATTACATCCTGACCACTGTTTCCCCTCCCTCCTCTCCTCCCANTCCACCCCTGCCCCATCTCCCCTAGATCAACTTCTCTGTTTCCTTTCAGAAAAGGGCAGGCCTCCCAGGGATATCAACCAAAACACAGCAGAGGGCTATTTGAATTTGCCTCATGATTTGTTAGCAGCTTGAGAAGTACTGGGAAGGTGTATTAATTACCTCTTACTCTGTAGCACTATGTCCTAGTATCTTTTTTGTTGCTATGGTTAAAAAAACAAACAAACAAGAAAAAGCAACTTAGAAGGAGGGTTTCTTTCAGCTTTCTATTCAAGATTCTGGTCCATTACTGTGGGGAAATTAAGGCAGGAACTTCAGACAACTGGTTACATCACATACACAGGCGAGAACAGAGACAGAATGAGTGTATGCATGCTCACCTGTTTACTTGCTTATGCCCAGCTTGACTTCTGCACTCTTACACAGGTCAGGACTCCCTGTCTAGAGAATGGTGCTGCCCACAGTGGGCTGTCTTCCCATGAGTTAACATGGTCTTCCACAGCCACGCCCACAGGGCAGCTCAATGTANACAATCCCTCCTTGAGACTCTTCCCCGTGATTCCAGTTTGTATCAAGTTTACGATTAAAGCTAATCATCTCACAGTAGTACTTTAAGCTTAGCAGCCTAACAGTATGCATTTGTTGACGTGTTTTTATATTTCTGTGGGCCGAGATTCTAGGCATAGCCCATTTGAACCCTCTGCACTCTTGTCTCACACAGCTTCTCTCAAGCTGCTTGCCTGGCTGGCCNAGGCTTTACTAGGGTAGGAGACACTTGGAAGCTCACTTTGTTTTCAGGTAATATTTAGTTTCTTATGGTTGTAGGACTGAAAATTTCATTTTCCTGTGTGGGCCTAACTTTGGTTATTAGAAACATCTTGCAGTTCCCGGCCTTATGGAATTCTTCACCATGGCTGGTTGATTCCTCCAAACCAGCAGAGGAGAGTTCCAACAATGCCAATAAATGTCTGCAACATAACCACAGACTCATGGGCATGCAAGGTGCGCATCATGCCACTGTTGCTGTGGTCTTTTTATTAGAAACAAGTCCCAGGCCCTGGCTACATTCAAGGGCACCAGATCGCACATGGGCACAGACACTAGGAGTCATAGAGGAGATTATGTCAACAATCCACCTGCTGAAGGAAGGGAAAGGAAAGGTGGATTTCCTTTTTCACCTATAGACAACTTGAGGACAGAGTCACGTCTGGTCTTCTGTTCTCCATCCTCACCAGCCAATCCATACAGCAGTGTCTTATGTGTAATAGGAATAAGGTACTATGTGAACACTTAAATACTGTGTTATAAAGCTGCTATCAAAGAACTTGGAAACTCTTGTGCGTGCTTGACACTCTGACCATTGCAGATTGAAAGCCATTGTAATTGTGTTACAATTATAATTTTGCTAACAAAGTCTGTTTTTATCATCACTATCTAATATTAAATCATATGGATAGTCTCTGATTTATAATGNTTTGACTTAACATCTTTTTTGCTTTATAATGTTGTGAAAGTGCACCTGAAAAATGCCAATTTTATGTTTTGGATAAAGTTTCAGTAAATTACATGTGATATTTCACACTTTGTTATAATACAGGGTTTATATTAAGATAATTTTACCCAACTTTAGGATAAGTGTCCTACCCATTTAGAAGAAATAGACTATGGGCTAGAGAGGTAGTTCAGTGGTTAAGAGCATTTGCTGTTCTTTCATAGGACACAGGTTTGCTTCCTAACACCCATTACCATTTATCTGTAACTCAAAATTTAGGGGATCTCTCACCTTCCTCTGGCCTCTGTGGGCACCAGGCACATACCTAGTACACATACATGGAAGTATACAAAGCAGTTATACATATAAAGAGGAACTAGGCTAAACATTATGTTTAGTAGGTCANGTGTATTAAATACATTTTTTAACTTAGGACATTTTCAATTTATGTTAGGTTTATTATTGTGTAACCCATTGTCTTAGTCACTGTTCTATTGCTGGGAAGAGACATCATGACCAAGGCAGCTCTTATGAAAGAAGGCATGTAA
>LZPO01087788.1:23485-42020 GCA_001675575.1 Neotoma lepida | reverse complement strand
TGTACAATCCCTCCTCCCTCTCTTCAACAGGATTCCCAGAGCTCAGCCCAGTGCTTGCTCCTGCCTCAACTTGATGTGCCATTCTTTGTTGACTCCCATGAGAATCCTGCCCCTTTCAGAACACAGATNGAAGAGGAGTAGATGGGAGGTAGATAGGAGTTGGAGAGAGGCAATGGGAGGAGAAGANGGAGAGTAAACTGTGGTTGGTATGTAAAATAAATGAAAAAAATCAATAAAAAAGATAATTAAGAAAANTATGTTCCACTTTAATTTTACAATTCTCAGTTNTTCAACTCTTCAATAAGNATNTATCTTTCTTCATTTTGTAAATGAAGTAAAATTGTCATTTTTGGTTTGGGGGCAAGGTGTAGTAGGCATTATAACATGTTCATGGATTCATGTTACCTTCTTTGCACTGAAGAAACTGCCTGTTATTCTCTGTCACTTCACAATCACATGCAGCCACCCCTATTGCCAAGAACTTGGCAAACACTATAGATTTTTTTTTTGCTTTGTGAGAATTCCACATCATATGTAGTATTAGAGTTTGTTTTATTTCACTTACCGTTATGCCTCCAAGATGTATTATAAGAGTTACACCCATCAATACTTTGTCCCCTCTTGCATGCTGTGTGGTATTCCTTCCTATAGAGGTACCAGTTTGCTTATCTATTGACCCACTGAAAGTCATTTGAGCTGTTTGATATTTTGAGTTTGTTGTGATTAAAGATGCTGTAAGCATTAGTGTGTAGGTTTCATGGGATCACAGATCCGAATTTCTCAAGGAGAAATACTTAGGCATGGGCTTAATGGGCATAAATACATACTCAACTTCACATAAAACTACATTGTCTCCATCTATCAGGATATCTCTTTCACTGGACTAGGCCCTCTGCATAAGTGAAACAGTTGTGGAGCTTGATCTGCTTAAGTGGCCCTCTGGCAGTAGTATCAGGATCTATCCCAGGTGCATGAGCTGGCTTTTTTTGGAACCCATTACCTATAATGGGACACCTTGCACAGCCTTGATGCAGGAGGAGGGGCTTGTAACTGCCTCAACTGAATGTACCAGGCTTTGCTGACTCCCCATGGGAAGCCTTACCTTTTTGGTGGAGGGAATGGAGCATGGGTTAGGGGGGAAGGCTGGGTGAGAAGCAGAAGGAAGGAAGAGAGGGGGATCTGTGGTTGGTANGTAAAATAAATAAAAAAATTTCTTAATAAAGGAGAAAAACACTACATTGTTTTCCAGAGTTGTTATATATTTTTGCATTTCCACCAGCAGAAGATGAGTATGCTAGCAACAACAACACACCTATATCAGCACTTGATGTTCTTAGAATCACTTTATATTGTTTTTGTATTAGTCGTTCTTAAGGGTGTATAATGAGATTCTCAGTGTCTGTTTTCACTGTGGCTGTTTTAGCCATTCTCATAGATGTGTAATGAGAATGTTCTACTTTGTAAGTTTCTAAATGTGAAATAATAAAATGTTATGCCAAGTGTAAGAAAATAAGTTGCCTCCTCAGCTCTTGGTAGACAGAAATATGAATAAGAACTACTTTGGACCATTTTAATCACACATTAAATATTTCTTGAACACCCAACAATTCCCCACATTCATATTTCAGAGCATTAGCCTTATTTATTGTCTTCTGATGTTTCTTCTCATTTTGTTATCTTTATTTTCTGACTTATCTATGATACTTACAGTTCATTTTAGTAATCCCAAACTAAATCACAACAATTTTTAAAGTAGATATTCTAAGAGATAATTTATTAGACAGTTGGATGTAGTGTTATTCAATCCTCCAATTAAGCCCTGTCTCTTATACACATCTAGATGTGTATAAGAGACAGGAATAAATAAGAGGATAAGGAGTAAAGGAAGAACTCTCAAAATGTACATTAAAATCGATTCCAATAGAAAAACCTAATAAAAACTGTTTTAAAGAATAAATTTTCTTTTTATGAAGATGTACTTTACAATTGATATTTTACAGTTCTACTATATCTGAATTTTATTCTAGTATTTTGGTCTGTCTCTTATACACATCTAGATGTGTATAAGAGATAGCATCAGTTTGTGTATGTAGTGACATTTCATGACGAAATGACATCAAGGAAGGATAAAGATAATCACCAAGAAGAATAAATAAGAGGATAAGGAGTAAAGGAAGAACTCTCAAAATGTACATTAAAATCGATTCCAATAGAAAAACCTAATAAAAACTGTTTTAAAGAATAAATTTTCTTTTTATGAAGATCACTTTACAATTGATATTTTACAGTTCTACTATATCTGAATTTTATTCTAGTATTTTGGTTGTATGGGATGAAATTAATGAGACTGCAAACTAATTCTCAATTTTTTCATCAACTTTTAAAGAATGAAATTTGGTCACCATACTTTTGACNATGNCTATTCATACAGGAACTCCTATTGTGCACTTGCCTTTCAAAGTATGTAAGAATAAAAAGAGTCTAAGAAAATGGATGTGATTTCTGAAAGCAAAAATAAGTAATGGCTCTTCATTTCAAAGAGTTAATTTATTGGCTATGTGGAAGAACAATTAAGCTCACTTTATAAANTTTTCTAAAATGTTTACATTTAAGGTATAGATAGTGCCCCTACCAGAGTGGTCTCTCCTCTCCATACCATACGCACTGCCAGGACACCCCTTCCAGCAATGAAACCTCTGTTCTCTATACTCACATGATGGCCAATTCTGACTACATCCTCGTGTCTCTGATTCCCCTCCTTGAAATACTTGAGCACATCCTTTGAGCCTTGGATTTTATGAATACTAGTCATAAAAAGGAAGCATCAAGCCCTGTGTTCAGACATTTCTCTATGGAAATAGCATAATCTAGTATATATAGTTCTCAAGCCATTTTTCTAGGTTTAAATACTTGGCTGTTCTCATTCTGCCTCTGAAAACCTGGGGTAAGAGGAGCTAAGATAAAAATTGCCAAACTCATCCACCATATAGAGTGCAACTATGAATTAAGCTCATACTTATGCAGAAATAAAAGAAAATTGTGGCTGAGTTGTCGACTTTAGTACAGTTAGCTTATATGCACAAATAGATTACAATATAAGGTGAACTTTCAATTTACATAGCTAAACATGGCCTGCTTTTGTTGCTAACTCCACTCAGTAAGTGTGGATTAAAGGTANAAAAGACTGCCTAGAATTGGAGTGACACTGCTGTCCTCTTGCATAGTCAATTGTGCACCATCTGTAATTAACTGGATATCTGATGTTTATTCCTGTTATACTTCTTTGGGCAGTCTTTTTACAGTAATATTTTGGTGGCAAACACTGCTAAGGCCTTTATACTACCTGCATAAATAGTTTTTGAAGGAAATTTTTGTCATCTTAGCTCTAAAAGCTTGTATTTGAATGGCTATTATCTCTATTTGTTTCTAATTCCCCAATCTGAATATGTGATTCATTCAACTGTCACTGTCTCTGCCAAGGCTTACTGGGGACTCATGGGCAGCATATGGAATTTATGGGCCTCTTGGCTTTAGTCTTGTCAAGTTTAGGACATCTTTATACATTAGAGTTTCTTAAATTCTAGTGGCTTGCCTGCAGATCTCATTAAATTGCAGAGCCAGGTTTGGTGTCTCTGGGGCCTGAGAGTCTGCATTTCTGACAAGCTCTTGGGAGATGCTCCTACTACTTCAAAGACTANTCTGAGTAGTAGTGACCTGACAGATTTCTTCCTTATTAGCTGATTATTCCAAGTATGAATTCTCTAATATTGTCTTCTGCTTCNTACCTCTGGGTTATAAANCTTTAACATATGACCAATATTTTCCTGTGGAATTTTGGGTTTTCCTATTTTTATGGTCTTTGAAACATGACACTTCTATGTTTCCTTTAGGACAAGGTAATCTAGGAAGTTTTTTAAGGTAGCAATTCAGGGCAAATGAGAGAATGCGAGTCAATCTTAAAAATAGTAAGTCCATAAAAAAAAAATAGGCTGTAAGTTTTTGGCTTGTGTTTTTCCTCTAGCAGGTTAAAGAAGAACTCAGTGGAAATGGAAAATAGAAAAGAAGAGAGGTTTTCCTAAGGGAGCTTGCATCTCTAAAGTACCAAAGTAATTACTGCACCTGACAAATTCCTATTCTTTATTGTAGCTCAGTTTTAATAAAAGAAGATTCAACACTGGTTTATATTCCCAGGTATCGCCTTTAATTTCATCAAGCCACAATATCCAATATGAAGACTAACCACATTTCCACGGAAACTGCCTTTTCTCTCAAAGTTCATTTGCAAAGGCAGCTGCCAGGGCTTTAATTATTGTCTACAATCTTTCACTTCTAATACACTATGATTGATAATGACTCTCNCAGGTATCCCTGTAATATAGGCAAATTCCCCATCACCTTAGTCTCAGGAGGTGATAAAGAAAGTTTCTTTTAGTTAAGAGCAGGAAGGCTTTTATGGGTCCACATGCTATAAAAGTAACCCTTTGTTCTAGCATCATTCAAAGGTAAAATTCTCCCTCCTGCCAACCAGTTTGTATGCCCCTGCTTTGGAAATGGCAGACATCCTTATCACTTCAGAAACTCTACTGAAATCAGGAGTAATGAAATGCTGTTTCTGTTTGAGAGCTCAAAGTTCTTTCAGTAACCTCAGCATAAAGCAGGTCACAGTACTTCAAGTCTTAAGCACTGAGGTACTATCTTAGTCAGGGCTCTATTGATGTGATAAAATACTGTGACCAAAAGCAATTTGTGGGGGGAAAGTGTTATTTCAGCTTGTATCATAGTGAGTCCCTGAAGCAAGTAAGAGCAAGAAGGGAAGCAGAGGTCAAGGAAGATCACTGACACCGCTCAAGGGCTTGCTTCTCAGCATGTTTTCTTATAAAACCTAGGGCTATCTGCCAAGGACTGGCACTGCCCACAATGAGTTGGGTCCTCCCACATCAGTAATTAAATAAGACAATATCCCTACAGACTTTCCTTCAGGCCAGTCTTTGGGAGGCATTTTCTCAGTTAAGATTTCTGCTTCTCAAATGACTCTAGTTTGTATCAAGTTGACTTACAAGTACCAAGCACAGATATCATTGTTTTGGTGAGCACTTAAAAAAAAAGTATGTTTTATGCTTCTAGAATAAAGTCCTGGCAATAATACTACTTTAAAAGTTTATTTACTATGACTTCTCTCTAAAACATTCCAGGTANCAAGAGAGTCTAAANGTTTAGTCTAATTTGTGGGTAAGACATAACAATGTTTCTATTGAGAGGTCAAAATCTACCATTGAAATACATTTGAATTGTTACTAAAGTGACATGGTGCAATAATAATACTCAAAATGACTTCATCCCAACATTCTTGGGCTTGTTAGAAGTGCACTGAACAAATTCTTATTTCAAATATTTACCTGAAGAACTACGACCAACGTAAACTAGGAAGCTGGCTAGATTCTAAATCAATGCCTCAGATCTTTATTNACAAATTATTGAANTAAAAATGCTGCACACCAAGGAGAGAACAATTCCACCAAGATGGTAAATGCTAACAATGCAAATAAGTAAGTAAATACATAGATGAATAAGTAAAGTAAACATATACATATTCCAAAAACATGGTAATAGGTGTTTTTGTGAAATATCAAGACAGGAGTGGAAATTAGCCACATCCTCTTTTTAAAAATCTGTGAAAGCAATGAGAGTAAAAGCAAGGAGTNACAACAAACAGAGATTTAGCAGAAAAAAGAACTGTAAATTCGGTAAGACAGAGCAGGNAAGCAAAGACTCACTATTTTCCTTATCAAGTTGTCTGAATAAAAATCCTTCTAAAATCCAAAGGACTCATCAGATCTCTATGTGTAATGGAGGCTTTTGATTAATAAGGCAGATTAAGCTCCATTACCCAGGGACTCCTCTGAACTTTGGTGTAGACTCAGCTTTCCTCCTTACTATAGATTCTCTCAGACATCCCTTCAGTCCATCCTTCTCCCTTTGTGTCAGCCCCCAACACCTCTATCTGGGACCCACAATGGCCACACTTGGCAGGAATAGAACTTTACTATATAGTTATGATTTATTTCTGCTTTGTACAAGTGTGTAAATTCTCCTCATCTCTTCATTCCTAGCTCATCGTGAGATGATGTGATAACTTAGCACATAAATTCTTCCAAAGAAGAAAATTTAATTCAATGGAAAACTTCCCACACTGTTATTATGAAAGAAATACAGTAGACAGAAAATTCCCAGCTAAATGTGTATAAGGAAGAACTGATGCTTACTTTCAAAGTTCACAGTTCCATAATTATAGTATCATCTTCCATAGAGTTAAGGCTTTGTGAGTTGTTTANAAGAATCTGAAAGCAGAATGAAACTTAACTATAGTCTTTCTATTTAAAATAACAAATTCCCTTAAGCAAAAGAAAACCAACAGAAGAACAAACCACCTCCATCATTACACATCTCGAGATTCTTTACTTCTTTCATACTCCAAAGAGTTCACTTTCCAGTCAGCACATTCAAATATAAAGAAGATTGACTCCACCCTGACAGCTTCATAAGTAACTAGCAACCCCCCCCTACACACAGACACACAAAAGGGATCAACCTCAATGATGTTTCAAAACAGTGTCTAACGTTTTCTTAAAAGTCTCAAGGTAAATTATATTAAGTGATTTCAGCTAGTGTGAGCTGGATATGACAAACTGTGTTCTGTATTCAAGTGAAACACTGCTCTGTGGTTATTTTTCTCAGAAATATAAACTCAATCTCATCTAGATCTTTTACCATATATATTACTAAGCTTGGATCAGTTGTCTTAGTTAAGGCTTTTTTGCTGTGATAAAACATCATGACTAGAATCAACTTGTAAGAGGAAAGTGCATACTTTGTCTTACAGCTGGTAGTCCATCATCTAGGGAAATGAGAGCAGGAACTCAAGGCTGAAACCTGGAAGCTGGAACTCAAACAAAATAGGAACAGACAAACGATCTTCCGGTAAGTTTTCACTAAACCTCTTGAAGAACTGTGACCACAGTAGACTGATTCAGGGTGTTAGTTGTTGTTGATATTTGATCACACTATGAACCTTGAGACTGCATTAATTAAATAAAATCAACTTTGGGTTAGGAAGTAGAGTCAGCAACTAGTTGACAGAAAGTAGTCATAGAGAATAAGGAGTCCAGAAAATTGATAGACANACAGGAAGCAGTAGGGAGGGACTTTGAGTGTCAGACTTTAAAGATAAGCTTAATAAACAGAAAAGGGTAATAAAGACCCTCAGAGATAGATTATACTGTGCTTTATTAACTTTAAATTTTTAAATGCTAATGAAAAAGGAACAACAGCTGTGGAGAGACATTGAATAATTAAAAAAAACTGTTGAATTAAATCAACCTAAGTATTTTAAAGATGTATTGACTGTTGTGGAATAATATTTTTGTACACTGTGAAGATGTGTCACCATGATTGGTTTAATAAAAAGCTAAATGGCTAATAGCTAGGCAGGATTTCCAGGCATAGAGGACACTGGGAAGAAGGAGGGCAGAGACATGGAGGAAGCAGGAAAGCAGGATGGACAGTATGTAGATGAGTTAAATGAGCCTCAGAGCACCACATAGATTAATAGAAATGGGTTAATTTAAGTTATTATAACTTGCAAAACTACAAGCCTAAGCTATCAGCCAAGCTTTTGTAATTAATAATAAGTCTCTGTGTCATAATTTGGGAGCTGGCTGGTGGGACAGAGAAAGACTTGCTACAGTTGACCTCAGAATGGAACCAGGATATGTGTTATGCTGGTGAAGAGGTTTTGCTTTTGTTTCCACAGGAGAAGAAAAGCTAATGATACCATCAAGATTGATAAATATTAGATTTGCACAAGAGAAAACTCTTGATTAGGAGAGGTGATAGTTCATCAAACAGCTTGGTCATTCAACCTAAACTAACTGATTAAACTAAAAAATGCCTTTCATTTTATCAAGTATGAAAAAAAAGTTTTTTTAATTAAAAGACATTACTTTCTCTGTTGCCAAAAAATATTTTGCCTTTACAAAGGTATATCCTGCCAAAAAGGGAAATGCCTAAAGTTAGGGTTGAGGCAGGGTTTTGTTTTTATCTTTCCAGGAGAAAAAAAAAACATCCAACAAAAGAATCAGATGACTACTGAACAAGTGAGACATCTGAAATAGAAGGACAAATCATCAAGAGAAAATGTCCCAAGAAAAAGTAAATTGGCCTAATGGTATAGCCCACCTTCAAAGGGGTAGAGTTTCATAAATCTTCCTTAATGCTTGTTTTTGCTGCTCTCTACAAACAAAAAAAAGGCAAATGGTATTTTTGTGGTCCCAATTCAATTAAAAATCAAAGCTGGCTTTGGAATTGGAGCGTGGCTCTCTCCTTTGCTAAACGCACACATGTTTGTGAAAGAAAAATCCAAAATCTCTGTCTCATGTCATTAGCGCTTCCTGGTATAGGCCCAAAGAAAAGCAAAATTAAGAGACTATTTTCTTGGCACTAATCTCATAATGCTTTGATTTTATTTTGACTCTTTAAAACTTTTCTTAAGGTATAAATATTATCTCAAAATCTATAATATTATTATACATATATAAACTTACTATTGGAATATTGGTAATCATACAGAGTACCTAACTAATTCCAGAAATAAGCTTCATCTGGCTTCCTGTATGTGTTTTCAGGTTTGAAGCAGGTAACTAGGAACAAAGTTTGTGTACTCTGGATATACTTAATAGATTGTGGTCCTTTAACCTTTTAGAGATCTGCTAAATGTGGCATTTAAAATGTTTATGTTTTCTAATAAACCATGGTCATTCCTAAAAATAACCTTTGAGGTCTCCAAGAAGATGACAGGGCTCTCAATGACAGATTCACCTGTATTTTGGTTATGCCACTTAGCTGACAAACTTCACCCATAGATCAACTTTGGACTACAAACTGGTCANTAAAACTTCAAAGTGGCTAGNTAAGATGGTCCAGCCTCACAGACTACTCCAGCCAGGACTTCAGATATGTATGTNGGGCATGGGGAGAGTATCTCTGACTCTTTTGCCTGAGCTTGGGATCCTTTTCCTCCTACTAGGTCACCTCATACAGCCTTGATATGAAGGTTTGTGCCTAGTCTTATTATAATTTGTTATGCCATGCTTGGTTGATATTCCTGGTAAGTCTCCTGGTTTTTTTTGAAGGGTAATCAAACAGTAGTGGATCTAGGGAAGAAGTGAGGTAGGGGGAAAGACTGGGAGGACTTGGGTAGGAGAAACTGTGGTAATGTATATAAAGAATAAAAATAAAAAGATAATAAGAAAAAGTTTAGAATTATAGTTGATGGTGTATTTTCCTTTAATAACAAACCAATATATCAATATGCATAAGCTATTGAATAAATTAATACAATACAACACACCATACAGTCAGACNAACAGTAGGCCATAGAATACAAATCATGTTAGACTATGAATACTTGGTTAGCTCTCTGCCTCAAAATGATTACATCAGTCTTTAAATGTCTGCTCTTTTGTGTGCTATAAATATTCATTTAAAAATATACAGTATACTAAGCAGCAATTTGTCTGCATCCCCATCAAGAAAATTCACTGAGGCATGTGGGTTGTGTAAACAGTGGAGCAGAAGGCCATGCTATGACATGGATAAATGCTCCAGAGTCACCAAAGCATGACAAAAGCAGTCACAGAAACATGAATTTCAGAATGCACTGAAGCACCCATATGCGGTGGGTTAGGGGGAAAAGTGGCTTATTCACAAATGGGAAAAACAGATCTCATGGCAGTCCAGAAAATCCATTTTAATGTTTGGAGGTGATTCCCATAAATGGAGAGTTGTTATGTTCTTTACCTTTAAGGTATTTTAAAATCACCAGGAAGCCATTTAATGGACATGTGTAACTGAACCTTTTATAGGGTGATTTCCTTTTGATCACACAAATGTCTAATGGGGTAGTTTGTCTGCTTCCTTAATAAAATTTAAATAGCTTTTGCTTCAGGTCAAAGTGAAGTCTTTTGTCCTAAAAAGAATTCATCTGTGACATACATAATCACTTTCCAGTCTCAAGTGGCAATTTGTGATTACTGCGTCTATCAGTACAACAAATAAGGAACCAGATACAGACATGGCAGGAATTGGGAGGAGGGGTGGTGGAAGCAGTTTCCAAACCACAACCAGTGTCAAATTTTCTTTTATGTCTCTGCCTTGTGATGGCCTGTGTGGACAGTTCAGACTCCTGTGTCCTCTTCGATTGTCACAAGTTGAGACTACTTCCTCTGGCTACAGAGTCCAGAGCTGCAATGTAAGAGACCCCAAGTCATCACCCAGCAGTTCCAGGCCTCTTTGTAGATCCCATTCTTTCCCTTCAAGTTCTCAGTCTGTGACCTTTGATCTAACAGTGTGATTCTGTAGCTTTCTTCCAATTTATACCTCTGAGCTACTTCAGTGCTTCTACTTGGCCTTTAGTGATGATCCTCACCTGAAATTCTGACATGAATTTTCATTTCTGTCTATTATCCANTGTTGACATAGATTCCAGGTCCCAAGGCTCTTAACACACAGTTGATAAGTATTACACTGGTTAATCACATATGTAAAGTATGCACACATACACACAAACACACACACACAAACATATGCATAATCAAAAACATACACATATCAATAAATTTATCTCGCCGTATATGGTTGAGACTTTTATAAGAAAGGCAAAGATTTGCTCAGTAGTTTCCTTCTTTCCCTCCATCCCTTGGTTCCATTGTCTCTGTGGGTACTTTCCACAACCATGACAGTGGGGCATAATGACTATATAATTCTATTCATTTATTTTCCTATTTTTCTTTTACTAAAAATAGATTGTTCTCATACAATATATTTTGATTACAGTTNCCTCTCCTCTAATTCCTCCCAGGTCTTCCCCCAACTCGTCTCCCACCTTAATCTCCACCCTTTCTATCTCTCATTCTCTTTCATTAGAAAACAAACAGGCATCGAAAAAATAGTAAAATAAGNCAAAATAAAAACAAACAAACTGTAATATGACATAACAACAACAATAACAACAAAAAGAAACATAAGAAACAGAGCAAAGGAAATACATACAGACACAGAGAAACACAACATAGAAATCCTATTTTAAAAAGAAAACCATAATGTCTTAGTTAGGATTTCTATTGCTGTGATGAAACATCATGCCCAAAAGCAGACTGAGGAGGAATGGGCTTGTTTATCTTACACTTCCATAGCACTTTATCATCAAATGAAGNCAGAGTAGGAACTCAAACAGTGCAGGAGTCTAGAAACAGGAGCTGATGCAGAGACCATGGAAGTGTGCTGCTAACTGGCTTGCTCAGCTTGCTTTCTTATAGAACCCAGGACCACCTGCCCAGGGATGGCAGCACCCACAATGGGCTGGGCCCTCCCCCATCAATCACTAATAAGAAAATGCCCACAGACTTGCCTGCAGCCTTCTCTTACAGAGATATTTTCTAAATTAAGACTCTCATTTCAAATGACTTTAGCTTGTGTCAAGTTGGCATAAACTAGCCAGGACACATAACATACACACAAAAGAATTCTAAGACAAAAATAAACAAATAAATAAATAAAAATAAAGCCATGACAANGGGCATGGGGAGAGTATCTCTGACTCTTTTGCCTGAGCTTGGGATCCTTTTCCTCCTACTAGGTCACCTCATACAGCCTTGATATGAAGGTTTGTGCCTAGTCTTATTATAATTTGTTATGCCATGCTTGGTTGATATTCCTGGTAAGTCTCCTGGTTTTTTTTGAAGGGTAATCAAACAGTAGTGGATCTAGGGAAGAAGTGAGGTAGGGGGAAAGACTGGGAGGACTTGGGTAGGAGAAACTGTGGTAATGTATATAAAGAATAAAAATAAAAAGATAATAAGAAATGTTTAGAATTATAGTTGATGGTGTATTTTCCTTTAATAACAAACCAATATATCAATATGCATAAGCTATTGAATAAATTAATACAATACAACACACCATACAGTCAGACNAACAGTAGGCCATAGAATACAAATCATGTTAGACTATGAATACTTGGTTAGCTCTCTGCCTCAAAATGATTACATCAGTCTTTAAATGTCTGCTCTTTTGTGTGCTATAAATATTCATTTAAAAATATACAGTATACTAAGCAGCAATTTGTCTGCATCCCCATCAAGAAAATTCACTGAGGCATGTGGGTTGTGTAAACAGTGGAGCAGAAGGCCATGCTATGACATGGATAAATGCTCCAGAGTCACCAAAGCATGACAAAAGCAGTCACAGAAACATGAATTTCAGAATGCACTGAAGCACCCATATGCGGTGGGTTAGGGGGAAAAGTGGCTTATTCACAAATGGGAAAAACAGATCTCATGGCAGTCCAGAAAATCCATTTTAATGTTTGGAGGTGATTCCCATAAATGGAGAGTTGTTATGTTCTTTACCTTTAAGGTATTTTAAAATCACCAGGAAGCCATTTAATGGACATGTGTAACTGAACCTTTTATAGGGTGATTTCCTTTTGATCACACAAATGTCTAATGGGGTAGTTTGTCTGCTTCCTTAATAAAATTTAAATAGCTTTTGCTTCAGGTCAAAGTGAAGTCTTTTGTCCTAAAAAGAATTCATCTGTGACATACATAATCACTTTCCAGTCTCAAGTGGCAATTTGTGATTACTGCGTCTATCAGTACAACAAATAAGGAACCAGATACAGACATGGCAGGAATTGGGAGGAGGGGTGGTGGAAGCAGTTTCCAAACCACAACCAGTGTCAAATTTTCTTTTATGTCTCTGCCTTGTGATGGCCTGTGTGGACAGTTCAGACTCCTGTGTCCTCTTCGATTGTCACAAGTTGAGACTACTTCCTCTGGCTACAGAGTCCAGAGCTGCAATGTAAGAGACCCCAAGTCATCACCCAGCAGTTCCAGGCCTCTTTGTAGATCCCATTCTTTCCCTTCAAGTTCTCAGTCTGTGACCTTTGATCTAACAGTGTGATTCTGTAGCTTTCTTCCAATTTATACCTCTGAGCTACTTCAGTGCTTCTACTTGGCCTTTAGTGATGATCCTCACCTGAAATTCTGACATGAATTTTCATTTCTGTCTATTATCCANTGTTGACATAGATTCCAGGTCCCAAGGCTCTTAACACACAGTTGATAAGTATTACACTGGTTAATCACATATGTAAAGTATGCACACATACACACAAACACACACACACAAACATATGCATAATCAAAAACATACACATATCAATAAATTTATCTCGCCGTATATGGTTGAGACTTTTATAAGAAAGGCAAAGATTTGCTCAGTAGTTTCCTTCTTTCCCTCCATCCCTTGGTTCCATTGTCTCTGTGGGTACTTTCCACAACCATGACAGTGGGGCATAATGACTATATAATTCTATTCATTTATTTTCCTATTTTTCTTTTACTAAAAATAGATTGTTCTCATACAATATATTTTGATTACAGTTNCCTCTCCTCTAATTCCTCCCAGGTCTTCCCCCAACTCGTCTCCCACCTTAATCTCCACCCTTTCTATCTCTCATTCTCTTTCATTAGAAAACAAACAGGCATCAAAAAAATAGTAAAATAAGGCAAAATAAAAACAAACAAACTGTAATATGACATAACAACAACAATAACAACAAAAAGAAACATAAGAAACAGAGCAAAGGAAATACATACAGACACAGAGAAACACAACATAGAAATCCTATTTTAAAAAGAAAACCATAATGTCTTAGTTAGGATTTCTATTGCTGTGATGAAACATCATGCCCAAAAGCAGACTGAGGAGGAATGGGCTTGTTTATCTTACACTTCCATAGCACTTTATCATCAAATGAAGNCAGAGTAGGAACTCAAACAGTGCAGGAGTCTAGAAACAGGAGCTGATGCAGAGACCATGGAAGTGTGCTGCTAACTGGCTTGCTCAGCTTGCTTTCTTATAGAACCCAGGACCACCTGCCCAGGGATGGCAGCACCCACAATGGGCTGGGCCCTCCCCCATCAATCACTAATAAGAAAATGCCCACAGACTTGCCTGCAGCCTTCTCTTACAGAGATATTTTCTAAATTAAGACTCTCATTTCAAATGACTTTAGCTTGTGTCAAGTTGGCATAAACTAGCCAGGACACATAACATACACACAAAAGAATTCTAAGACAAAAATAAACAAATAAATAAATAAAAATAAAGCCATGACAANGCATTATGAGACAAAGAAACTCCAAAAATGCCATTAAGAGCATCCTGTGTTGGGCATCTATGGTTGGGNATNGGGCCTGCCCTTAAGTGTGGTTTATATACCCAGTGAGACACCGTTAGAGAAAATCAATTTTCATTTGCGAATGGTATCAGTTGGAGATAACTTCCAGATTAAGGATGTGGGCTTATAGCCNCTTCCTGTCCACACTGAGTGCTGAGACTCCATTTGTTCCAGAACTATGCAGGCCTTGTGAACGCTGCCACAGTCTCTGAGTTCATATATGTATCAGTCCTGCTGTGTTTAGAAGGCCTTGTTTCCTTGGTGCCCTCCATCCCATCTGGCTCTTACAATCTTTCCACCTCCTCTTCCTCAGGTTTCCCTGAACCCTGATGGGAGGGATTAGATACAGACATCCAGGTCAGGCCTGAGTGTTCTAAGATCTCTCACTCTCTTGACATTGTTCTGCTGCAGGTCTCTGTATTTGCTCCCATCCACTAAAGAAGGAAGCTTCTCTAATGATGGTTAAACAAAGCACTGATCTATGAGTATAGCAGTATGTCATTGGGAGTCATTTTATTGCTACATTTACATTCTTTTAGTATTACAATAGTATTTGGTTTGGTCCTGGGTCCCTATCCTATCTAGTCACAGGTTCTTGGCCACTCAAGCAGTGTCGAGGATTGGTACCATCTCATGGAGTGGGCCTTAAATCAGATGGTGTTTGGTTACTTTCCCCACAAGATTTGTACCCCACACGATTTCAGAGTATCTTCTACTACTATGAACACTAGTCAGCAGGAGTGAAGGCTCTAAGTAGGCACCACCTCAACTTTTCCATGTTCAATGAGTTGTATAGGTGTTGTCTTTAGTGAAAATGCCTTACTATCAGTTTATAGGAGAGCAACCAATAGTCTTGGCAACAGCCTGTATTGTTCATTGGTACCTATTTGGACAAAGCTCAATTAGCTGTAACCCATTCCTGAAACTGGAAGTTACATTCTGTGATAAAAGATGTCTAGTTACCCTGTTACTTGATGATTTCACACATATTGCCTTTCTATATGTATATATTTTAGGAAGCTTATACTGTATTAGGTGTTCATTCACCCCTTTAACTTGTCCTTAGTTTTAGATGTCCCCCACATATTTCCTATTCCCTCACTTACTCCCTCTTCCACTCCTCTCTCAACTTTATCCTCCTGTTCCAGTCCTCCCCTCATCAATCCATAACTAGCTCTTCTATTTCCTCTTCCTAGGAAGATTCACCACTCANGCCTANTCCCTTACTTTNTACCTATCCTCTGGTTATATAGATTGTACCTTGCTAATTCAGGTCTTAACAGCTAACACTTACATATAAGTGAATATATACCACATTTGTATTTTGTGGTCTGGGTTACCCATATAGTTGGGTTACCCCAGCTTCCAGAGAAACAACCANGTTGATTTCTATAGTGGCTNTACAAGCTTGCACTCCACTNCCATCATCAGTGGGTGAGTATACTGACTTACTTACTTTACATCCTTNCCAGCATGGGCTATCATTTGTTTTATAGATAGTGGCTATTCTGACAAGTGTAAGATGAAATTTTGGATTAGTTTTACTTCTATTTCCCTGATGATTAAGGGAATGTTACCATTTTTTCAAGTGTTTCTTAGNCATTTGCATCTCTTCTTTTGAGAAATTTGCTCAAACCTCTACCCCATTTTTAAATTGGGTTATTTGTTTTTTTGATTTCCAGATTTTTTAGTTCCTTANGTATTTTAGATATTAACCTCATTAGATATGAGGTGTATAGTTGGTAAAAATATTTTCACATTCTGTAGCCTATTGCTTTGTCAAAATGACAGTGTCCTTTGCCATACAGAAGCTTTACAGTTTCTTGAGGCNCCATTTATTAATTGTTGTTCTTAGTGCNTGGGCTATTGCTGTTTGGTTCAGAAAGTCTTTTTCTGGGCCAGTGCAACTCTAACCATTTTGAGTTCAAGTCTACCAAGAACAAGTTACTTTGTCTCTAAATTCCAGGAATACATTAAATTGCATGTTTTTGGATTTTGAACCTCTCAAACACTCCTTGAACCAGTTATTGTAGCCAAATATTTCAAGCATTGATGCTTCCAGTTCCACTAGGATTAACNATTCTAAAGAATATCCAGAGAAGCTCAGAGAGATTGATAGATAATGGGAGAACAGGTGTTGGGGCAAATGATCATGTAGTACTATATTCAGATAACAGGATCAATTATTTTATATTTTCTTTTAATCATTGAAATTAAACACTTCAAGANTTTTAAAATACAAAATCAGATAGTAGAAAGCCTCAGTAATCATTCAACTTCTAGCAATGCAAAATGTGCTTCATGGACCAGCACCAAAATGTTAGCAGAAATAATCACTGGACAGAAGTATCTGGGATCCTTTCTGGACCTAATGAGTTAGCTATATTTCAACAAGATGTCAAGTATACAATATAAAGCTAAAAAGCAATGATCAGGCTTGCTCTTTACTTACAGATATTAAATTTGGGCTCATACACATGACAAGTCTTATTCAAAATTGTAAAATTTGCAGAAACAGGATCCAAATCTCCCACCATCCTCAGATACCTCCACTCCAAGTTGACAGTACTTTACAGAGTAAATGTTTCTTCCAATCATATTTTTATTTTATTTTATGTGTATGAGTATGTTGAATATGTCTATGTGCCACTTATATGCAGTGCATTCAGAGGCCAGAAGAAGGCATTGTATTTTTTAGAAGTAGACTTACAGTCATGAGCTGCCATGTAGGTATTAGGAATCAAACCTGGGTCTTGTAGAAGAGTAGCCAGTACTCTTACACTCAAAGCCATCTCTCCAGCTCCAGCTCCACATTTGCATCTATCTATCTATCTATCTATCTATCTATCTATCTATCTATCTATCTATATGTATGTATATATACATATATATGTATATATATATGCATATATATATACAATGTATTTTGTTGCATTTTTCAAGACAGGGTTTTTCTGTGTAATAACCCTGGCTGTCCTGGAATCCCATTTTGTGGAGCAGGCTGACCTCAAACTCAGAGATCCACCTGCCTCTGCCTCTGGAGTGCTGGGATTAAAGGCATGCATCACCATGCCTAGCTCCCAATTTTTATTTTAAATTAAGTTTTCCTTATAAAAATTTGCCAATCAAGATTTATGGCACTTCAGGATATCAGTGCACATGTACAATTCTCCAAAGAGTACTGGAAGGAAATCTTAATTATTTGGGTAGCTAATATGGACCCATGGTACATCTTGTGATCATGAATGCTAATGATGCTAATGAATGAGGACCATGAGTTCATGACCAGCCCGGGTTACATAAGGAGACACTTTAAAAATNAAATAAAAACAGTAGCAACAGAAAGAGAAAGTTATTTGGTTCCTGTTTAAAACCACCCTCATCTACCTGCTTCACAGAATTATTACAGCAAAAAAGACACAAGGAGCTGTGTATCTTATGTATGCTAAAGAAATTTGCATTATTTTTATATCATTATCAGTTTAGAGCTGAGGATAGAACCCAGATCTATTCTCAATATTATTTCTATCAGTGCTTTTATAGGTTAACNTTTTCTATCTGTTTATTATTTTACCCTATATGTACTGTCAATGGCAGAAGGGTCAGAGGCACAGTTTCATGGTGTCACCATCATAACCTAGAAAATTTTCTCTCTTCTTANGAAGCTCCACTCAGGCAAAACCAGGATTTTTGTTGCCACAAAAAAGAGTGTCATTACCAGTTCAGATGAAGCAGAGTTCAAGTTTATTAAAAGACATTTTAAACACAGGTCTTAAGCACAGCCCTTAATNCAAAGAGATGCTCAGGAAGAGAATAAGACATATCCAAGTGTGACTTCTTAAGAGAGAGTTGCCCTTAGTTGTCTTTGCAAAAGAAATATATAGGATTTACCTGGGTCTCTAGCTACATCTCTAATGGTTGCTAAGAGCTCCTTGTGCTTTTTCAAAATGCTCAAACAGTATACTTTACAAGGGTAAAGTATTCTGAAGAGATTGTCAAANTTGATGTAAGGGAAGAGAAGTGTTAAAATGGGTGGTTCAAGTCATTCTGGGCCTAGATCAATAAAGATAGCTTTAGGAATCTNAGTAGAGTGTTAGAACTCAATATTTCTTGTTATTCTGGCCTCAAGTAGACACAGATGGCTTTAGGAGGCAGCATATAGTCTCTGTAGGCAACTTTCCCTATCAGTCATCTTTGAGGTTTCCTGGTTCTGTGGCTGTCAGCAGGAAAGCCAAG
>LZPO01087787.1:24901-38948 GCA_001675575.1 Neotoma lepida | reverse complement strand
CCTGCCTCTGCCTCCTGAGTTCTGGGATTAAAGGCATGCGCCACCATCGCCTGGCTAAAATTATGGATTTTTAGAATAAAATAAAAAGTCTTTCAAAATGTGGTAATATAGCCTATCAAATCAAGGGGTGACTCATAGCTTTTGACTNGCTCTTATTTAGAGCCTAGTAATTACAATACATTGAAAATTACANNATCCCAAAAGATAGATCAATTATGCATATATTTACTCATTATAAAATACCAGACTTCACAATATTTAACCATTTCTCACATCCTTCCTCAATGTCATGTTCTAGAATCTTCTGGGTCACCTGGGTCTTGAGTTGGGATTGCTGGTAGCAAACTGGGACCAGTGTCCATNCCACATAGCCTCAATTATCNGNTTATCTGGAAAGAACTATTTACACAGGGTTGGTAGCAGAGTGTTTCTGGTCCTGAAAAGTATTATCATAAAACAGAAACTTGTTGACTAATTTTGACTATGTTAGTGACAATGCGGTTATATACCCAACTAAACATTTTTGAAGTGTCTCAACTGTGTTCGGTGAGGGATAGCTGAATTTAGACTTTTTGTTGTTGTTGTTACTGACAGCATGATTGTTTTTGCCTGCATTTTAGTATTGTTATGAAAGAAATCCATGTAGACTAAAATTTAGGGCAATTCTGTGATTCACATGCCACTTCTCAAATTCCAACCAAATCTATGATAGAACAGTCAGTCCTTTTTCAAATTCATGAGATTAAGTCCCTTTTGCAACCACAGTATGCACATTTGGAGGGGCATTGGTGATTCAAACACATCTTGAGGTTTTTGTATCAAAAGCAGCTGCAGAAACTTGAAGTATGATTCATGTTCNTCAGAATATGTCTCCTCTGAAATTTGAACTTTATTTCTACAGAAATAGGATAACTCTTCAGAATTCAGAATTCCATTGAGCTCTGGGCTCAATCCTCAGGCCTAGTTCAGGCCTAGCATTTTCACCTCCTGAAACAAAAGCCCGTTCCCCCTGTGGTTCCAGGTTCAGTGTNTTCTGCTGTTTCATCAGAACAGCATGAAAGCAAATTCTCTTGGGCCCCTGCATGTTGGATGAGTTGGGCCTGTGGGAGTTCTTTAATTCCCCAAAGCCCTTGACCTTGAAACATCTTNTTATCGAGATCCTCAATCTAGGATTCTGACTGCATTAAAATAAATGCAAACTGCANACATTGCTTTGTCTTTGCCCTAACTGGAAACTGTTAGGTACATGGGCGTGAAGAAAGTCAACAATCATAACTCCCGCTTTTACCTCAGGAAAAGGTCTTCTCAGAGCGCTAACGGCAAAATGGCTGACCAAGAACACAAGGATCACCACAGTTTTTGTCTTCAGTGGGTCCTGGAGCATTTCTCCCTTCTTCCACTGCAGATCCAGAGCCTTCCCAAACTGNTCACATTTCCTGCTGGGCATCAGTAGCCTTTGTGAAGTCTCTGTCTCCTACCTAATCAGGATCAGGAAGGTCTCCTAGCTGACCNCCACTGTGCTCTGACATTTTATTCTGGAGATTTGCTATATGGAATGTGTATCATAAATAAAAATAAAAAATTTAGGCGTGTAAATGTGTGCGCATGTATGTGTGTATTCGCAAGANTGTCAATGACTTTCAAAGACATTTTTTCCCCAAGCTGGAAGTTCACCACATAAAGGAAACAAGAANATGTTTCTTNTTGTCAAGGGGTGGGAATAAAGCAGCCCTGTCCGNATTTGTGAGAGAGAAGATCCTCAGACGAGATCCTGTNTGGAGCACGTTTTATTTTACAGTCATCTTTTTTGAAGGTCCATGGCTCTTTTGAGTCTTTTTAGGCTTACCTTCTCACACGAACTTATTCCATGTGCCAACTCCTCTAACTGCTCGCCATCTTGGCACACACTGAGAGTCCTTACACTTACGGCATCTTTGCTCCATGTTTGTCTCATCTCAACTCCGTTGCCCTTGTCCTAATCCTTGTCTCAGATGGTGAGCGAGAGAATACTGGCTATCTCTGATATTGGTTCTTTCTTTCTGGTGTAGCGTTAGAACCACAGATCTTTAGCTAGGCACGAAGCTACCCAGTAGAGACTATAGTTGGCCAATAGGGTTTATACATGGCCTTGAATAGAAGGCTGTGGGTATTTTATTTTTTGCCACCACTTCCTGTTCTGCTGGCTAGGAAAGGAATGTGATTGTTGGAGCCCGAGAAGATATTATGGATCATAAAGTAGAAGTTACTTGTTTAGGGGATGACATCATAAGACAGGAGTTCCTGCCTATCAGATATCTGCTGTACTAAACTTGTACTACTTGTACTTGTGTGAAAAGTATATATTTCATTTTATTTAATCTCTGTGACTTTGAGCTTTTCTTTACAAGAAAAAAAAAATACCTCACCCCCTCCTCACTTTGATAGAGGATTTTCTATGTAGCTCAGGCTAGTCTTGAACTCATAATCCTCTTACCTGGCTTGAGAGTGCTGGTATTACAAGCATACTCCACTTTGCTTGACTCATAAAAAAAACACACTGGGCCANCAAGACCGCTTAGTAGGTGAAGGTGCTTGCCATGAAACCCGATGGCCTGAGTTCAATCCCTGGAATCTACAAGGTGAAAGGAGAGAGCCAACCCCTGAGAGTTGTCCTCTGACCTCCATACCTATGTCACAGCAGGCACCACTGCACCCACAGAAGTAAATAAAATGTAAAATAATAGAAAAAGGATATTTTCTGGTGGCCAGTAGCAGTAACCCATTCAAAGCTGTATCAAACAAAATTGGGGAATTAAAGGATTTTGAGGGTGTAAGGAAACCAAGTTCTGTGAAACCAGGAAGTCCTCTCACTGTGGCATAGAGTAAATACGTATTTGCTTAATGTATGGCTCAGAGAGAGAGAGAGAGAGAGAGAGAGAGAGAAGAGAGGCCAATTCCCAATTTATTTTTTGTATGTATGGAGATTCTTAAAGTGATTATTTTTTAAGGAAATCACACAGTTTAGAGCCTACAGTCTTTGTTAAGCCTTTCAGCCCTCCAAATTTCTCATATTCTTTTTCTCACACCAGGAAAGTGGCCTCAAATGTAGACTTGTCTATATTTGGTATAANGAAGAAGACTGCAGACACAGCTCTGTGTTTGCTCTCAGCTTCAGCTATTAGAGGAGTTTCCAGAGCACATTTCTTTCTTGTATTCTTGATTCTGAAGCCAGAACCATGTGCCAAATTCTTTTGTTTGCTGGGGCTCGAACATGGCCCTCTCATTCATATACATTTTCCCTCTCTGCTTAAGCTTAGCTGTCCTGGAACCAGCTCTGTAGATCAGGCTGGCCTGGAACTCAGAGATCTGCCTGCCTTTGCCACCTGGGTGCTGGGATTAAAGGCCTGAACCACCACAATTGCTCAGCCTAAGCTTTTCTTTAATTCCTTTTCACAAATTGGAAGCTTATCTGGGTGGAGTCCTGAACTGAGGTCACCACTCCCTTTATTTAATTTAGGATAAGGCTTTTCTTTAGATTTTTTATCTCCTTGAGCACTGGACTTGACTCCGTTATACTTTCTGGTGTTCCTTTTCTCCTCAAACTGTACGTTTTGTACTTTTCCTTGCTTAGCTTTCTCCTTTTCACTATAGGTCTGCATAAGACTGGCCATTAATCACCACACAACATAGTCAATACTAGGCTGTTTTGAAATCTCCTCTGCCAACACCATCAATCTAAAACTCTTCATTTTGGCCTCAGGCAAATTTTTTGGACAAGGGCAGAAAAAAGCCACATTCTCCACCAAAATATCACAAAACAGGATTTCTAGGCCACTTACTAATATTCTTCTCCTCTGAAACCTCTTGAGCTAGGCCATTATAAACTATATGCTCTCAGCATACTGTCTTCCATGCTCCTACTAGGATGGCCCACTAAGCCCTGCTGTAAGCATTCAACTGCTTTCCTAATCCAAAGACCCAAAGTCCACATTCCACCAAGAAANATGGTCAGGCCTGTCACAGCAATACCCNACTCCTAGTACCAACTTCTGNCTTAGTCAATGTTCTATTGCTGTGAAGAGACATCATCACCATGGNAACTCTTATAAAATAAAAAATTTAAATAGGGCTATCTTACAGGTTCAGAGGTTTAGTCCATTGTTGTCATGGCAGGGAGCCTGGCGGCANGCAGGCANACATGNTGCTNGAGAAGTAGCTAAGAGATCTACATNTGGATCCACAGGCAGCAGGAAGAGAGAGAGAGGCAGGGCCTGGGTTGGACTCTTGAAATCTCAAANNCCATCCCCAGTGACANACTTCCTCCATCAAGGCCACAGCCACTCCAACAAGGCCATTCCTCCTAAGCCCTGTCAAATAGCACTACTCCCTAATGACCAAGCATTCAAATCTATGAGCCTATGGGGGCCATTCTGATTCAAACAGCCACAGTAACTCTACTCATTCCCAAACCGAGCTAGAGTTTGCTATCCAAGACTGCAGAGAGTCTTGTAGCCAGCTGATGTGCACGTGGGCCACTGTAGGATGCAAACATATTGATATTACTGTTTTCTGTAGACCCATGATGTCTTGGGTCTTATATTGAATAAATTAGAGAGCCCATCCTCCAAAATGTTCATTCTCCAACTAGTGCACTCTGCCCGTGTGTCAGCTCCTCTTCTTAGATTTACAGAGTTCTCTGGNACCAGGCCATGTGCTGTTCTCAAGACACAGTCTAAAGAGAAAAGAGAGAAAACTCCAGTAAAATAATTGGTGTGGAATGTGCTAGCAAGAGTTAAACTTCTATGGGATCACAGGTAAGGACAGTGAACCTGTAATAGGTTAAGGTTTGGTGGCAGGCAAGCATCAGGAAATGGTTTACAAAGAGACTGAAGACTAGGTTAAGTAATGAAAGACTACACAGGATAAAAGGTGTGTGTGTGTGTGTGTGTGTGTGCGTGTTTGTGTGTGTGTGTGTGAACATCACTTTAGGAAAAAGAAATTGTAAAGATGGATATATGAAACTATGGAGAGGAAGAAGTTGTCTGTTAATGGCAAACTTGTCTCCCTGTGTTTGATTTGAGTCTTTGGATGGTAGGAACTGTGTGTGTGTGTGTGTGTGTGTGTGTGTGTGTGTGTGTGTGACTTTCTGTCTAGCAGATGCAAAGACAAAATGTAATAAACGGATAGACCACATAACATAAGAGAGGAGAGTTAGTAGTCTATGAATGATCAAGGCCTTATGTGATAAATGACACAAGATAAATTTAAGACTTCTTTGGGAATTAGAATGGATAAGCATTGATAATATATTGGAGATGAGTTATTAAATAGTTAATGACTTTCTAGGTTTCTGTTGGATTGTAGGAGGGTGACATTTACCTGACACTCTGACATGCAGTACACTGATCACATATATTTAACCATTTAAACTCTCAAAACCTCAGTGAGGTCGGCACTCTTTTATCCGTTTATTAGNGAGAAGATCGGCGTGATTGCAGATGATCGCGTTCAAGGTCACAGAGAGGTCAGTAGGTGGCTGCTCTCAGGAGCCACACACACAACTTACTTTTTGTACTCAACACAGAACGACAGCCCCTTTCTCTGAGTATCCCAAATATTGACCAAGATACTGGGGANGACTGCTTTTTTTTCTCCCCCTGCTTCTATTTTCAGAGCTTGATTCTGTCTNTACTTAAGGGCTTTTCCAACTTGAAAGACCGAGTGNGGGGAAGAAGTTTGATAANACAACACAAAACAATAAAAACAGTTCCCGTAAAAGATGAGAGAAGGCAGACACAAGAACGACCCTCTCTGGAAACTGCTAGAGAGGACCTGGATTTATCCCCCTCCACCCCCTGACTCCCGGGTCCAGCTTCTAGTATCCATGGACGCCGAATCTCAGGTCTGTTCTGCTTGTCCTCAGCTCACACAGTCCAAAGCCTCATCCCATTCCAGGGGAGCTCAGCACCCTCCAAGTTAGCCTCGGGGTGCCCAGCCAGAGTGATTCCCAGGGAAACCCTTAGATGACCCAGGACTCCGCCCGGGGGCAGCCTGCGCCGAGCCCCTTCTGGCGCCAGGGGGCGCCGCAGCGCGCGGGCCCTTCGCTCCCCTCCGGCCACGCCCCTAGCCACGCCCCTAGCCACGCCCCTATCCCGGGGGACAGCCGCTCCCCGCTCCCCGCCCGGCTCTCGGCGCAGGCGCAGTCGGCTCTCCCTCCCCGGCTCCCATCGCAGTGCGCCCGGCCGCGGCGGAGTGGAGCGCCGTCGATCCGCCGCCGTCCTCCGCGACTCCGGAGCTGGGGGGGACGCGCTCCCTGGCGGCTCTGCGAGCGAGCACCGCTGAGCGCGGGCGGTGGCCTCGGCGGGCCCCGCAGGTGAGTGGCGGCGGCTGGAGGGAGAGGCTCCGGCGGTGCGAGCACCGCCCCCCTTCGGCGCCTCGCTCGCCCGTCCCGCCGGCCCGGAGCGCGGCGGGCCGGGCAGGTGCAGGAGGCGGTGGGGAGGGCACGGATGTCGTCCGCCGACTGCCGAGCCCCGGGGGCCGGGAGGGCGGCGGCTCCGTCGTTACTCATTAACTCCGCGGGCCGAGCAGTCTCCGGCGCTCACCTAGCTGCCCGGCGCGGCCTGGGTCACGGAGTTGGCTAAGTCGCCNGCGGCTGCACGGTTGGCCAGGGATGTGCGGGGGGTCGCGGTTTCTCGACCGCGATCGGCCCGGCCTGACTTGGGACGCGGGAGTGGGAGGACACCGGCTCCCCCTCCTCGCCCCCCTCCCCTGCGTGGGCCGCTCGCACCACCGCCCGCGGAAAAGCAGCTTGGAGGCTGGGGAAGGGACGGAGCCAGGTGGACGCTGCAGCACGCCAAGAGTTGCCGGTTGTTGGAGATTAAAACATCGATCCGTAATGGCTGGCTGGAGCACTCAGCACCGAGTTAGAACGGATGCCCCAGAGGCACTTTAGCTTCAAGGAAATGTTGCCTGTACCCAGCCTACCTGTTTGTACACTTCCTCGGTGTCCCCCGAGTCAAGGAAAGAGCCCTGTTTTTTTTTTTTTTTTTTTTTGGCTGTGGAATGATTGCATAATTGGAGGAGAGGCCGATAAGAGGATTAAAACAAACTGTTCTATTGTAAATCTTTTGAAAGACCCAGCCAGTTTCTGTTCATTACACTGTTGAGTTTTTGTTTTTAAACAATGAATGTCAAATCGCGAGGCAAAGAGGAGGCAGAATAGGTATGCAGTCCATCATTGTAAATATTTGATACAGTTAAATATTTCACCAGTTTTATGGGGTCTTGTTCTGTTAGCATGTGTTATTTATTTACTAGGGCTGTGCGCTTTGAGAGGACTTTTCGTGTTTGGATAGATACTGCATTCTGAATCTGGCTTGTGTGATCTAAAGGCCTTAGTGGCTTTAACGATTACACAGATTTACTCAANGATGCATTCCTACTNTAAGAACAAACAGCTTTAAACTTTTTCTCTTTCCAGTCCAACGAGGTTTTGAATTAATGCATACTTTTGTGAATGAGTGTTGGTTGATGGAACNCTTCCTTGCTCCCTTCACATAGCAGCTCATCAGTGATTTCGAATCCATCCGAACCTCCCACGTGTAAAGTGNATCTTAAACTGTCTTATTAATTGAAAACACCAGGCCAGGTATTGGGGTAAATTCTGAAAAGTCAAGAGAAACAGAACAAGCCACAGTCAACCTCACCTNGCCAACTCCTCAGCTGATCTTGTTTTTTCAGACTGTAGACTTTTGAGTCNTCACCCGAATGAATCTCAGCTCAACTGTTGTTCAAAACCTGAAAACTTAAGAGGCCTCTAGTTTCTGGTTCTCACGCCTTATATACCTTTCTCATTCCTGCCACTGGGATTAAAGGTATGTGCCACCATGCCTGGCTGTTTTCANTGTGGCCTTGAACTCACANAGCTCTGGATGGATCTCTGTCGGTCTGTTTGCTGTTCACCTGCATGGTGGAGTTTTGATTAGCGATGTCTCTGTTTAAATCCAGCTGTGCTTTTCAATCAGTATAATGCTATACTTTTAAAAACATTCTTTAGGTCAGATTTTCTTTAAGCCCCTCCTCTGCTGCATACATGTGTGCTCTACAAATACTTTTTAAAATGGAAACGTTCCTAGGACTAGCCTATCCCTTATTTTTATGCCATGGCTCAAGAGAAACTTACANTTTTGCATGTTTTGCAAGGGTTAGATAGGCTTTTCTTCTGAACCGAGCAGCTCACTAATGAACATGGCAAAACTTGCAGTACCATCTCACCAAGCATGCAACCTTGAGTAAATCATTTATTGAACATACTATGTAGAAACATATTAAAATGCCAGTGTTTGGCCCATCTCCGTCTTTCAACCCAGCATGAACTTTGTAAAGGTTTGATATGGGTTTAATTAGACATTCCGTTGAGATGTGGGGAGGGAAGGAGGAACAGACATTAGCCTGACCGTAGACTGGGCACTGTGCCTGTTGTTTGAGGCTGCCCTTGGCTCATTAGTCCTAAGGACACTCTTAGGTGATAGGTGCTTTATCAAGTTTTACAAATCTAGAGACGAAAGTGCAGAGAGTCAAAACGACTTGCCTGTAGTACTTAGTTCTTGTTTATAACTGGCTGATATCAAAGCCTGGATTTAAAAAATACTGGGGGGAGAATGACCCCCCAAGTGGGGATTTAAACTGTTGCTCCTTATGTTACTGGTCTTTCTGAAAAAAGAGCTTAGCATTTGGGGGGGCATGCAGGTGAAAGGTGGTGTTATATGTGTCTGGTTAAAAACTACCCAAGTGTTCTGATGATGGTGACATCGCATGTTGCCACTGTTATTAAGTCCATGGTTCTCAAGTGCCAAGCCCTGATCAAGCTCACACCAGCTCGTTTTCTCTCACCAGCCAGGAGATAGGTCATGTACACCCCGTTGCCTTTTCTAGTTGAGAAAATTGAGACACGAGCATTTGTGTAGCTTAGCTGAGATCATATGGCTAATTAAGTGGCAGGTAGATGAGAAGTCGGCAGGCAGCTTCAGTAGCAGGGCTGGGAACCATTGCTAAACCCATTGCCTCTCCTTGTCTAGGTTGTGCTTGCTCTGAGTCAGTTCGTGCTTGAAGGATTGCCTGTTCTTAATTACTGCCCTGCCACTTCATGTGTAGGTCGTAATGCTGAAAAATTGTTTTTAATTTAGCTTTTATGAGATAGTTATATGAGTGTAATATGCAATTCTCATGTCACCAGAGGTTTTTCAATAAAATAGTCATTGGGTATCTGCTTTGCAAGTCAGTGGGGGTTAAGGAGTCTATAAGGAGTCTAAGATAGGAGCATGTGATGTTCCTATATATCATGTAATATGTTCTTCGGAACTTAGAGGAAGCTGGGATGTAGCTCAGTGGTAGAGGGGCTTGCCTAGCCTGTGTGAGACTGAGTTCAGTCCCCAGGAATGCAATAAAAGCAACAGCTCCCAACAAAAACCATTGAGAAGGATGTGTATGCGGATATGAAAATACATGTATACATTTTGTTGAGTATCAAAACAGAAAGTTACAGTCGTTGGTTGCTGGGGTGGAAGCAGGAATGACTAGTAGGTAGGTATGTGTTAAGATAATGATAGAAAGTTAGACTATTGTTTGGGAAGATACATTATAAAANTAAACTTTTAGCCAGTATATAATTCTGTTTAAAACGCAGGACAACCAATTTTGCTATTGTATCTACTTGATTCCCTGAAAGTCCAGTGTCAGGGTTTTGAAAAACTCTTTTAGCTAGTTTCTTCTCTGCTGTAATGCTGTCCTCAGTCAACTGCCCCCACCTCCCACCCCAATGCTTCTGTGTTGGATATGTATTTCTACCGTAACCGTCCCTCACTTACATAATGGTGAAAAAGTATTTCCACTGTACTCACTCCCTTCTATAATGTTGAATATATATTTGTTTCGTTATTTATTAATTTTGATATTTGCGCTGCATTTATACTTTTCTTGTGAACTGGACGAATGCTTGAGGAGGGAGTTCTGTGAGCTCCTGGACAGCTGTCTTTATCTTACCCCAGTTTAGAGCTTTAGCCTTGGGCTTGATACTCAGGAGGGATTGTACTGGATCAGCCATTGAAATTGTGCTCCCAGTAGACATTGAAGTGTTCAGAATGAGAGCCGAGGGGACTAAGGAAGGAAGAGGGGTGCTTTTGGCAGGTTGGATTATGTTATCTGTCTTCTCCTTCTGCTTTCTCTTTCACCTTACAGCTGAAAGAGGTAGTTACGTACACTTAACTTGTAGAGAGTCGTACGTAGACTGACATCTGAATATTGGCAGCAGGGTTCAATAGCGTGGTTCATAGTTCAGTAGCCGCAGACCAAGATGGCAGTTAGCAGAATGCTTGAAGCTTGTGAGACATTTGTTAAAAAGACCAATGTTTTAAGTTTCTACATTAACTGGAAAATGGAAATCTTTATTTTTTCTGTGCCTAACCTATTGCGCTGATGTTAACCACAAATGGTAGATTTCATTCATTTTTAGCGGCTGAATAAGACACAGGAATACATTGACTTTAGTAAAATCAAGCTATTGTTTATTTTAATTTACGTGTTGTGCTTTTCAAAGTCTTGTGAGGAGAGTCGAGGAGAAGGCTCAGTTAGTGAAATGCTTGCTTGAGTTTGATCTCCAGAACCCATGTAAAATGCTGTGTATTAGTTACTGTTCCATTGCTATGATGAAACAGCATGACCAAAGCAGCTTATGGGAGAGTTTATTTTGGATGATAGTTCCAGCAGGTTAGGTATCCATTTTGACAGGGACAGATGGCAGCAGGCAGCAAACAGCTGGAGCAGGAAGCTGAGAGAGCCCATTTTTAACAGCAGACACGAAGCAGAGAGAGCGTGCAGGAAGTAGGATTAGGCTATATGCCCCCAAACCTTACCCCCAATGAAGCACTGCATCCCCCAAACAACTGAGAACCAAGTGTTCTATAGGAGAGCCTGTGGGGGACATTCCTCATTCAAACCACCACAGGTTTAGTCTGGTTGGCTACACTTGGGATCCCAGTGGCAGGGAGTCTGAAATAGCAGACCTCTGGAGCTCGCCAGCCGGCTAGCCTAGCATAATTGATGAGCTCCAGGTCAGTGAGAGACACTTCTGCAAGGCAGGGTGAATGGTACCTGAGTAAGACCACCAGAGATGTTGTCCTGTGGTCCCCACATGCACAGGGACACACGCACACACACACATACATACAACACACACAGAGCTCTCTAAAAGACTTTAACAAGTTTAAAAAAAAACTCAAAAAGTAGTCAATAAAGAAGGACATGATGTTTGCAACCAGCTAGAGGGCAAGAATAGAAAGGACACAAAAAGTGGTAACCAGTGTTGGTTTCAATGGCTGTGTTTAAGGAACTAGAGAGTNAGAAGACTTTAGATGTTAATATTTTTCTCTGTGGATGTTCATCACCTCTTAGGGTTAATGCCGTGAGATTGGTCTTAGAAATTCTTCGTCTTTCTGGCTCTGTCTGCTGCTCCTGTCTTCTGGTCAGTTTTGTCTTGTAATTATGTCTTTAATGTAGTGGAGAGTCGGGGTAGAATGAGACCCATCAGGACTTGCATCTTATCTGTTAGCTATTTGACCTCGACTAATTGCTGTCTCTGAGTCTGTTTCTGTAAAATAAGGATTGGGACCATTTTAAAGGGATGCTGTGATGCTCAGCTAGGTTGTGTATATATGCAGATAAAAATAAAACTAACTCCTGCTCTAGGTCTCCCCAGGGTATGACCTCGGCATTGGTATGACCTTTATAATTTATGTAGCCCTTTGTGGTAACCGTTCAACCAGTTGCCTCTAGTTAAAGATTACCACCTTGGAGTCCTTTTCTCTAATGATAGCATTATAGTTTGGCTACTCTTCCCGAGATGAAGGTCCGACTCTTCAGGATAAACGCCAAGCAACATTTTCATGTTAAACGAAGCGTTTAATGGTCTGTCCCTCAGCTGCCTTCCCTGCTTGATTTTCTGTCACTCTTTCCTTTGCTAGTTTCCTTAGTGTCAGACCCTTATTCCCTGAGCGTCCTCTCTTATTTCCCTGCCTTGTCAATCTAGTGGACGCCTACTTAGCATTTAAGATGTCCAAGTTATAATTTACTTTCCTTCATTCCCTGTGCCTGCAGGGTCATCCCGGCTCTGATGGGCCACCTGCCATTGATTAGTCTGTCCACTGCTGTGTTCTTAGATGTCGGCACCAGGATGTGCCCCCGGTGAGCTTGAAGCTGGTGACTGTTCTTCTATTGTGTGTACTGGAAGTTGACGGAGGTGTTTAAGGAAGTAAACTAATACGTGGAATTTGTAACACTTCAATTCATGATATACTATTGAAGTAGCAANCTGATGTTTAATGTCAGGAGCCATTCTTTAAAAATTCATGCTAAATTTTAAATTCATCTGAGAATTAAAAAAAATATTCCACCACCAGNGGTGGTGGCACATTCCTTTAATTCCAGNATTCAAGAAGTAGAGGCAGGNNGAACTCTGAGTTTGGGGCCANCCTGGTCTACATAGAAAGTTCTAGATCAGCCAGGGCTACCTAGTGAGACCCTGTTTAAAAAAAGGAAAATAAAGGTGAGGGCNCATATGGCCTGTCCTCCCAGCCCTTAGTGGCCGTTGAGTAGTCTGTAAAGAATAAATTGAAAGAAAGAAACAGTACTTATAACCCTTTCTGGTGTTTTGAGGCAGGGTCTCACTATATAGCCTGGATCAGCCTGGACCTTATGTAGATTGGNTTGGTCTGGAACTTGCAGGTTGACCTCTGACCCTCCACATGGGCTCTCTGACATTCTCATGCCTACACACACTCATACACGGTAATAACAATTTTTAAAAAAATGTTTGACAAGTGAGATCCTTAGCTTTCCTGTTCAGGCACGAGTGTTCCTACTCCGATGCCGTATAATCTTTGTTTATTTCTAAAGTGTAGTTCTCAACACTTTTTATAAATAGGGAATCANATTAATTTTCAGATATATCAAGTTGATTTGGGAATGTGATTCTTTTTCTGCTTCTCACTTGTCAAGGGAACTCAAATTGGGAATACACTGTTAGTGGGAAAATGCTTTTTTGTTTTTTTTGGTTCACTTGGACTATTAATCTGTATCAGGTTTGTAGCTGTCATTTGAACTATTTATATGCGTTTTATTCATGTCCTCAGATACCTTTTTTTTTGAGACTGGGTTTCCTTATGTAGCTTAGGCTGGCCTCAAACTGGAGATCCTTCAGCTTCAGCTGGAATGCTGGGATTACAGGTGTGTATTACTGTGCCAAACTTCTAAGATAACTTCATGGAAAATATATTACCAATAACTCAGCCTGATGATTTGAGCTGTCTTAGGGATCCTTTAGTTTTCATTTCAAGTGTGGATTTTATGTAGAAAAATGTCATTTTTGTAAAAAGAAGTTTGTTTTTTGCTGGGCATCATCTAATGAGTTAATGCTTGGGAGTTTCTTAATACCCCCATGTGAAAGTTAGCTTTCAGTAGAGGTTGGCCACTGTTTCCACTGTGATGACTTCCAGAAGGAGAAACAGTAACACCAAGTACATATTAGCATTCAGAAGCACATTGTTCTGATCAGTGTTTCCTTGATTGGAAATCACCTGTGGTGTTTGGGGGTCTAAAACCAGCCACATTNTTCTGCCTGCAAGCAAGTATGTGAGCCACATGCATGCAGTGTCTCCAGAGGCCAGAAGGGGGCACCAGGTCTCCTGTAAGGAGTTATGGATAGTGGTAAGAACCTTGTGGGTTCCTGAAACTAGACCCAGGTCCTCTGCAAGAGCCATAAGTCTTCTTTATCCCTGGAGACTGAATTAATCTTAGGGGGATTTGACTTTTTAAACAGTGTTGGAAGTGTATCATCAAAACAGAAACATTGTAGATAGACACATGCCTCAGGGTTGCTGTTAAGTGCTAACCTGCTTCTCAGTTTTCAGCCCTTAAGGTAGACATCAGGGTATGGATTCCAGATGTGAGAATTGGTATGTACAGATTGTCCTAATTTAGCAGAATCAGCCTCCCCGCTTGTGTCTTATATATATTA
>LZPO01087787.1:0-11706 GCA_001675575.1 Neotoma lepida | reverse complement strand
CCACTCACTACTCCTGCCCTGTGTGAGCGGTTAAGGTTTTCCTAGCAGCTTGATGGCTGCAGGATGGAACATGTGCTTGGTCCCATTCACGTGCAAGTGCGGCCTGGGGAACCTTCCTGTTTTTTTCCAGTTTTCTCAGATATGTTCTTCAGTTTTCTCCAAAGTGAGAATCCTTGTACTTTGAGGAATTTGTAATGAGTTGTGGGTCTGAGTCTCCACTTCACTCCTGTGCAGTGAGGACACATTCTCTTATATCCTGAGCTTTGTGAGAATTTTCTTCTACCAAGTTTTGTTGAGGATTTATCATCAGGTTTGCAAGCTTTGTCCTTAGAAGATTAAAAACCTCAGCTGCCGTCACCGTGACAAGACTAGTCACTCCATTATCTGTGGAACTGTTAGTGACGCGGAAGGGCCGTCATGGTTTTAAATCTGTGTTTGAAAGGTTAGTTTAGGGAGACTTCAGCATATGAAACAGAGTATTTTGATGTTTGAGTACAATAACATTGTGTGTGTGGTGTGTGTGCGGTGTGTGTGTGCTGTCTCTTATACACATCTAGATGTGTATAAGAGACAGCTCCTGCCCTGTGTGAGCGGTTAAGGTTTTCCTAGCAGCTTGATGGCTGCAGGATGGAACATGTGCTTGGTCCCATTCACGTGCACGTGCGGCCTGGGGAACCTTCCTGTTTTTTTCCAGTTTTCTCAGCTATGTTCTTCAGTTTTCTCCAAAGTGAGAATCCTTGTACTTTGTACAAGGAATTTGTAATGAGTTGTGGGTCTGAGTCTCCACTTCACTCTTGTGCAGTGAGGACACATTCTCTGTCCTGAGATAGAGCTCCTTATATCCTGAGCTTTGTGAGAATTTTCTTCTACCAAGTTTTGTTGAGGATTTGTCATCAGGTTTGCAAGCTTAGGATAGAAGATTAAAACCCTCAGCTGCCTTCACCGTGACAAGACTAGTCACTCCATTATCTGTGGAACTGTTAGTGACGCGGAAGGGGCGTCATGGTTTTTAAATCTGTGTTTGAAAGGTTAGTTTAGGGAGACTTCAGCATATGAAACAGAGTATTTTGATGTTTGAGTACAATAACGTGTGTGTGGTGTGTGTGCGGTGTGTGTGTGCATGCGTCATGCATGTGGCTGTGCATGCATGTGCAAAAGCATGGAGATGAGAGGCCGACAAGGCTGTCGGCTTTAGTTGCTCTCCNGTATTTGTTGGGACAGGCTCTCTCACTGAGCATGGAGCTCACCTGTCTGCAGGCTGGCTGGCCAGTGAGCTCTAGATCTGTCCATCTCTGCCTCCTCGGTGCTGGGATTACAGATGTGCACTGCTGTGCCTGGCTATGTCACATGGGTTCTGGGTCCAAACTTGGGTCCTTGGGCTTTTGTGGCAGAGCCTTCCCTGACTGAGCCATCTATCTCCTCTAAATAAACTTTCGAAGATAATTAATTTTATTGGCATTAATAAGCAAAATTGAAAGAAGTACATGCTTTGTAGAAATAAGTATGTTCAGAGAAAAGCTAAAGGGGAAATAGTGTTTTTTTATTTTTATATTCATATTTAGTCTCAGGATGTTTCATGGAAGAGATCTAATGTAACATGTTGGGATTAGTTGTTATTGGAGAGTTGTCTGGTTGTCTTCCATCCAGCAGGGACTAGGAGACGTGTTAATATTTTATCATTTTCTTAATAACTATTATGTAGTCGATACACTCTCACATCAGACTGAAGAGATCTAAAACAAAATTATCGATTTCTCATAGGAATTGAAGTTAAAAGATGAAGAATGTGAAAGACTTTCGAAAGTGCGAGATCAACTTGGGCAGGAGCTGGAAGAACTCACAGCTAGCCTGTTTGAGGTTGGTCTGTTTCCACTGTGGCCAAGAGCAACATCGCAGTTTATATGTCGATAGAAGTGGTTTGTGAGGGAATCTTGAGAAGGATATGGCCAGCTTCATGTGTATTCATAATCCCTCTAAGCAAGAAAGAGAACATAATCTAATTATAATAATTACAATAAGGAAATATAGTCTCTAATCTAAAATAGTGTAAAGAGGAAAATGGAATACCATAGATTATCAGTATCTGGNGGTTTAAACATGTATGTGTAAAAGGAGAGGTTAGTAACTTGAGTTTTAAATTTTACCAGTTATTTAGGGGCTACTTTGTTTAATTTTTAATTTTATTTTATGATTGTAAACCCTTGAGGTGTAGTCATTGCTGCAGGGTGATTTGAGGGACATTAGGTGGCACACCTCTTCATCTCCAGCTTGCCCTCAGGATCAAGATTTCTACCTAGCTCTGCTTTCATTCTTGATAATAGTGCCATTGGCANAGAGAGACAGATGCACTGAAGCATCTGTATGTGAGACAGGCAGAGAGATAGAGAGAGACACTCCTTGTAAAGAACTGGCTNNTGACTGGAGGTCACCNTGTCCCAGGGCTGTAAGGTAGATTAGCAGATCTTAAAGTATCTGCATATAGTTGAAGTTCATCAGCTGAAAACAGTGTTATAATGGGTAGCTGTTTAGAACTGTTCATTTTGAATTCTGATAAAATAAAAAAATACATTAGATACACAAAAGAGAGAAAAGAATCAAAGCATACCAACACACATGCACGTGTGCACAAGCANGCACACGCACACACATGTGCACACACACGCACGCATACCATCAAACCACAATGAAGAGAACAAGAGAAAAGAGCAACAAGGAAACTACAGAATAGAAAGAACACAAATGGACAACATGGGGAGAGTAAGTCTGTACCTTAAAATAATTACATTAAATGTAAACAAACCAAATTCTCCAATCAAAATATACATGTAGATACACACAGCCTGAAGGTGAATGGGTGCAGAAAGATTTCTGTGCAGCCGGTAAGGAGAACAGGCATTGTTTGCATTTCACATAATAGACTTTCAATCAAAACTGTCATTAAGAGACAGGGTCATTACATAATGACAAAAGATCAATTTGATTAGATGATACAATTAAATATGTACCCAACAACAAAACACCTAGATGTACAAAGCAAATACTATCAAGAGCTNAAGAGAGAAACAGCAATACAGTAATTGTAGGAGATGCTAATACCCCTTGTATTTAATGGATCCATTGTTCAGACAGAAAATCAAATAAAGCAGCAGTAGGATGGATGGCGGTAGACCAGATGTACCTGCGGACATCTATAGAACTTTCCACATGACAAAAGAATCCACCTTCTTCTCGTGTGTGCATGAAAAATTGTCTAGAGTAATTCATGTTACATTGCAAAATTAATTATAAATTTAAAAAGACAAAAGATTTCCAGAATCTTTTGCAGCCACAGTGACATCTAATTAGAAATCAACAATAAAACAGTATAACATAAAAACAGTATAAACAGCAAAATACACGAGTATGTGGAAACTAAGACACTTTGTACTGTGGGGTTAAAGAGGGAATTAAAAAGGAATGAAAAACTTCTTGAGACAAACATTGAGAACATGGCATAGTAAAAGCTTATGAGATGCAGCAGAAGCAGTACTAAGAAAACTGGATAGCAGCAAATGCCAACAGAAAACTGCAAGACACTCGACTTAATATCAGACCTCGAGGAACTTGAAAAAGAACAAAGTGTGTCCCAGGTTAGCAAGAGGAAGGAAGTAGCAGAGTGTAATAGGTATAGAAACAAGGACAAAAAAGGAAAATACCAACAAAACTGAGAGTTGCCTGTTTGAAAAAAAAAAAAAAAAGAAATAACCAAGACCTTTACTAGACCAAGGAAAAAAAGAGGAAGTTTTAAAGAGGTGAAAGAAGAGACGTACTGAAGATTTTGTAAGATCNTAAGAGTCCTGTATGAAAAATCATATTTCAGTCAAATATTCTAGAAGAGATGGAGAAATTCTTAGAAATGAACAGTTTATCAAGATGGAATCAAGATGACATNGAAAGTCAGAAGAGACCAGTGACAAANACATGAGTCAGTAACAAACACAGCAAAACCAACTCACCGGTAGAAGGGTCCAGAGCTAGATGGCTTCCCAGGCGAGTTTTACCAGACAGTAAAACAAAATACCAAACATTTGCTAAAAACAAAGCAAAACAATGTAAATAAAAGGGAGCACACTTCTAAAAACAATTTAAAAAGTCAATATTACTGTAATGTCAACGCCAGGGAAGTTGCCGTGAGAAAGAACCCTGTAGGCCAATAGTCCTGACACACAAAGGTGCAAAAATCTTCAATAAAAGACTCTCAAGCTAAGTTCAACAGCACGTAATAAGAACCATACATCATGGCCAAATAGGGTTTATTCTTGGAATGCAAGGATGGTCTTACATCAGCAGATCAGTTGGTGTGACACACTCCATTAATAGGAGATAGAAGCCATGTGATTGTCTCAGCAGATGGAAAAAAGCATCTTACAGAAGTCAACATTAATTTATGATAAAGTCTTCAACAAAAGAGGTATTAAAGGAATGTTATTCCACACAGTGAGGACCAAGTATTAAACATAGCCAGCATTGTAATCACTGGGAGGAACTGAAAGTATTTCCTCTGTGATCTGGTCCAAGCCAAGGATGTCATGTGGTACTAAATCCTAATCAGAACAATTGCACAAATGAAGGAAATAAAATTAGGTTTGCAGATGATTATCATTTATATAGAGAAGCCAAAAGATTCAGCACTCCTGAAGTTGTCCTCTGACACACACATTTACAAATTATTAAAGAGAAAATCTTAGCATTTGAGGCGATATAGACGATGATGTGAGGAAGGGGCAGTGACACATGGTCTCCCTCTCATGGAGGTTCTGATGTAGTTGAGTTCATCGGAGCAGAGTAGATTGTGGTTACCAGGGCTTGAGGAACAGGAGAAATGGAGATGTTGGTTAGATGGTAGCAAGTATGTTGGAAGTTTGCTGAAAAGTAGATCTTAAGTATTCCCATCACCAAAAAAATACAGGCAAGGTGAGGTGAGTATGTTTTTGTTTTTGTTTTTGAAATGAAAGTACAACTTTTACTGTTACTGTGTTTTTATTGAGACAGGCAGTTCATTTATGTATTACTCTGGTTGCTTCCACAGTGCAAAAACAAAGTTGCATCATTGTAACAGAAGCTGTGTGTGGTCCTGAAATCCAAAAGCCATTTGGCCCTCTACAGAAGTTTAGTGACTCCTAGTCATTTCACAGCTCCTTAAACTGGGGCTGTGTAACTGAATGTGGAGGCTGCAAAAAAATAGGACAAGAGGAGAAGGTGTCTATGTGGACACTAACCAGAAGTTAATTTGCAACCAAGCACGTAGTGAACCTGAAGTGTTGGCAGTGCTCACCAGTGTCACAGCGTATGGCCTCACCTTGGTTCTGAACATGCAACATGCTCACTCGGTGTTGTGCACTCACTACCAGTGAATGTTGTCTGAAATGTCCCAATGCAGATTCAGGACTGTAGTCTGTTAGGAATTACAGTGTTTTTACTGTATATGGTTTTCTGCTCCTGTAGAAACATACAGGTTTAATTACAGAAAACAAAAATTTTAATTATGTTCTTCTCACATCATCCCTGAGGATTTATGTATCCAACTAGTGTGTGTTTGGACTGTATTGTTAGAAAGTTTGATTTTTAGAAATTTTTGTTTGTAGGGCCAGCAAGGTGGCTCAGCAGGTGAGGACCCTGGTGACCATGCCCGATCCAAGTTCCATCCCTGGGAACCGTATGGTGGAAATAGAGAGCTAACTTCTGCAAGTTGTTCTCTGATTTCTACATGCATGCCATGGCACGCACAAGATAAATTAATAAATGTAAAAAAGAATTTAAAAAAGAAAAATTGCTGTTTGAAGTGTTGGCTTGAATTTTATTTAAAAGAAAAAACATTAAAAAGGGGAGTTGGTGATAGAAACAGAGAGACCCACAGCCAAACATTAGGTGGAACTCTAGGAATCCTGTGGAAGAGAGAGAGGAAGGATTGTAGGACCTTGAGGGGTCAAGGGCATCACAAGAAAACCCACAGAACCAACTAACCTGGGCTTACAGGGGCTCACAGAGACTGAACCGACAACCAGGGAGCCTGCATGGGACTGAAACAGGCCCTCTGCACATAGGTTACAGTTGTGTAGCTTGTCTTCTTGTGGGACTCGTATCAGTGGGAGCAGAGGCTGTCAGTGACTATGTTGCCTGCTTTTAGGACACTTTCCTCCTACTGGGTTGCCTCATCCAGCCTTCATAGGAGAGGAGGTGCCTAGTCTCACTGCAACTTGATATACCATGACTGGCTGATAGCCACGGGAGGCCCGCCCTTACCTGAAGAGAGGTAGTGGAGGAGGAGTGCAGGGGGAGCTACAAAGAGGGAGGGGAGGGGAAACTGTGATTGGGATGTAAAAACAAAACAAAAAGTAAATAACAAAAAAGAAATTACCCCCCACCTCAAAAAAAGGAGTTGGAAAAAAAATGTAAGAGCCAGAGCCAGAAGATACGGAGGAGGGCTCTAAAAATGCCTTGTTCACAGCACTGGACCTGCACAAGACTAGGCCTGTCACCAGTTAAGCATGGACTGGGAGGGACTCACGGGACCATATCCCACCCTGCTGGGTTCTGAGGAAGATGCAGTCATTGTCTTTACTTACGTACCACTTGTATACAGGTGAGCCCACCAGGACCCAATGGCTAGTTCAAAACACAGTCACATAGATGACACGAGTGTAAAGACANGAATGTGAGAAAGGGGCTTTAACAGGGAAGGGGACGACGCGTAGGAAGGAGAGAGGATGGGTGGGGTGAAAGTAGCCCGAATGCATTGCATACATGTGTCAAATTGTCAAAGAAAGTTTTAATAAAAGTTACGTATTTAAAAAACAATTTTAACAGTTTCTGAAATGATTCTAAACACACTTGTGCCATTTTGCACTAGAAGTGGTGTTCTCAGCACTGTAAAATGGCCAACCCAGCATCTCAGGTGAGGAAAGTTTGGGAAGCCCTGGTGTACATAGTGCTTACATCATCTCACTTCAGAAAGACAGTAAAAGAAAATGACCCAAACATTTAGAAATGCTGCATTCTGACATGGTGTTGATTGGCAGACCNGTGCCATATGCTTCATCTCTTCAGATGGTTTTGCCACAGGCTAGCACCCTCCTCTTTGGGGACATCGGTTACACCTGTGTGTCTTTCACAGCATCCCTCTTGCAACTGGAAAGGTCACCACATATCTCACTTGGGTTTTCTCCTGGCCTTGGTTCCAGTTGTTCACTCATTTCCTTACCTCTCTGATGCTTTCAAAGATGTGTTTTACAAGTGTCAACTCTGCCAGTTGTCCGCTGTAAGAAGTTTGATTTAGATCGCGTAGTTGACATTGAGTCCATCGCCAGCCGGTTCAGCAGGTCCTCTGTCTGGCATTAGCGTCTTCTGCATTTAGAGTTAATTGTCTCTTATTTTAGGGGAGAGGTCAGAGTAGATAAGTTTATTATTTTGAAAATATCTGCCAGATAGTCTTCTTTTGACAGCCCCAACTTACCCCAGAAAAATTCAGCAAATCTGCAACAACTGTTGTTTTCCAAAGGAAAATGCTGAATTCACTACATCTGATGGTTCTTAAGGACTTTACCAGATAAGCAGCGTCATGGTGCATGAAATANATCTGTGGTTCATCTCATTTCATTGTGAATCATTGACAGTGAACATTCGATTATTTAATGTTGTCTGAGGTTCATGTTCACAAGACAGATAAGCTGCTGTCCATCCAGTTCCGTACCATAAGAGCAAATGAGCAGCTGTGAGTTCCGTGGCACCTCTGAGGAGATTTCCACCCTGCCACTCGGCAGCTCACAGACCTCTGTAGTCATCAGACTGTGTGTTTATTAAATATCTTAATCTCCTTTGGATATATTAAAGTTCTGAAATATGAACTGCATTCTTAAATCCCATGTTTTTGGATCCATTTTAATCTCCTGCACAGATTATTTTACACAAAAGCATAATCTCTAAAATATGAGATCATGCTATTCTCTTTCTTAAAAAGACTTCATCTTTCACATAGACTAAAATCCTGATCATTACCCAATTTTGTCGTTGTTAGAATGTTTTTCTCTTTAGTTAAACTCTTCAGGAGCGGGACCTCTGTCTCTTCCTNGTTTGTTGTCAGAAGCTGGAACAGCACCTCATAAAGCGGCATCCTGAGTAAATATTTATGACTAAAGGCAAGGTCCATACCTGCAGTTTCCTACAGTTTCATACCTGTGGCATTAGAAAGTTAAGAGGACTAGAGAGTAAACTGATTTCCCTTTCCAGGTCACGCTGTACAGTACATTTTCACCTGTNTCATTTTACTCGTGTTTTATTGGAAACTGAAGCTCCTCNGTTGTCGCTCCTGTTGGGGTGTTAACAGTTTTTACTTGTCCCTTTCGTATATTTTTTTCTGCGACTTACTATGTGTATGTACCATGATTGGATTACAGATCCCTTGTTGCAATGTTGGCTTGCCCCGCAGTCANCCTCTGTTCTNTTAGCGGTCACAGTCCTGATGCAGGTGTTTGTTGGATTGTTCGGACCTACCTTGGCTGCCGCAGTGGCTGATGGGTGCTAAGTGGAGAGTGCCTGGTCCTCACTATGCCCTCCTGTCCTTTTAATGCCAACTGCTTTTCCTGTAGAGGACATTGAGAACTTAGTTCCAGGGTAGAACTCGGCAGTATGTCTTTGCTTCAGTCAGAGGTAGCTGCTGAAATGCACTTTGAAAATGCATGCTAACTTACTTCGTCTCCACAATGTGAGGTGTTGACTTTTTCAGGAAGCTCACAAGATGGTGCGAGAAGCGAATGTCAAGCAGGCCACGGCGGAAAAGCAGCTGAAGGAAGCCCAAGGGAAGGTGAGTCTGACTGCTTTAGTTACGGACTAGGAAGATGGCAGTCATCCCTGTTTCCAAGGGNCCTTAGCAACCATTGGCTCTGTTCTGATTGGAGAAACAGTGCTTACTTTACGTTTGGAAACTGCAAAAACCATGGATAAGAAAATAATTAGGTGCGTATAGGTGCCATCGACACTGAACACTGGTACGTTTGTATCACAACCAACTTATGTAGAACTGTGTAAGTCATATAAAAGGATTCGATAGTCACATTTAAAAGTTAATACTCATTTTCTTAATTCACTGAAAATAAAGACACCTAAATAGATTTTATTATTTTAGGAGTGAACTACAGTTAACCGTAAGCTAATATATTGTGATGATTTTGAAAATTCACATTAATGTTAGGTATTTTTGACCATTTAAGTTTTTTCTTTCGACATTACTGGCAGTTGAATCCAAGCCATATGGAAACCCAAAAAACCTGGACTACTTTCCTTTCATTACTCCACAGAAAATACAAATTGAACTTATTTCTGTCCTTGAAAGTGTGTTGACCAAATTGCTGACATTCAGCCACATCTGTCATAAAGCATGTTGAGTGTGTGACGGTGCTGATTTCTCTTCTAGATTGATGTACTTCAAGCCGAAGTGGCCGCACTGAAGACACTCGTGTTGTCCAGCTCTCCAACATCACCGACACAGGAGCCCCTGGTGGCTGGAAAGACCCCTTTTAAAAGGGGGCACACAAGAAATAAAAGTACCAGCAGTGCCATGAGTGGCAGTCATCAGGACCTCAGTGTGATACAGCCACTTGTAAAAGACTGCAAAGAGGTAACTCGCCAAGGACTGTCCCCTCTGACCTGTCACTTTCCATTACGGAGGTGTCAGTGGTGATCTTTTTTTGCCACCAAATTTTTTTAGTACAAAATATACAATATTAAGATGGGGGAGGCTTTATCTAGCGCTGGCCGCTTTCGGGGGTCCTTCCCTCCTGTTCTCCACTGGCTAGCTTGGATTCCTCGCTGCTGACCTGGTAAGTTTCTGCATTTCAAATTTTCATTCAGGGAACAAACTGGCATGTGTTGTGTAAAGGAAAGCGGGTGGCCTTCACGTCCTCACTAGTCGGAATGTCCCATTAGTGCAGTATTAAAATAGGGGTATAGGAATGAAAATGAGATGATTTTCTTAAAGATTACTATTTGCTCTTTTTATTTGAAATATGAGAGAAGCAGAATTTTACAGCAGTAAGAAAGTCCTAGAGTTGATTCAAATAATTAAGCAAGAAAACAAACAACCCAGAAATAAGAGAAGCCTTACGTTTTAGAAAACATAACAATAACTTAGATACAGTATATTCTGAAATATATTGAGTAAAAATTACATAATTATTAAACGTTAGTTTTATTATCATTTATGAGGAAAACTGTTTCTACGGGGATTGACCAAGAAATCTGGGAGTATCCCTCGTTTTCTTAAAAGCTGTATTCACTGTTGAGCTTAAGCTAATCCATGCTGAAGAAGCTGTTGGTGTTTATTCAGTTAACTTTTGTATAGAAGCCAGGAATTACTAGATTGAATTACCAAGGTCAACTATTGTAACTGAGTTACCCTTGTTCAGCTATTAGAAAGAATAAGGTAAGCAGAAAAGTTTAGTTCTTATCCAACTCTGAATGTAGCAAAATCTGAAATTCATATTTGTTTCTGTTAAACATATGTAACACACTTCTTTAGCGGTTACTTTAATTCTGATTTCTTTGACTTTAAATAAGTGTACTGTTAAAGAATTTTAGCTTTTATTGCAGTTTTGACTTAGTAAATGTCACATTTTCTCCTGTTGCTTACAATAAAAACTTTTTAGATGGTTTCTCCCCATTTTAAAAGCTTCTCTAGTTTTGAAATGCATATGAATAGCATGTACCCACTTTTGATTTCTGGTTACACTTTATGTCCTGATGCCTTGTGAAAATGTCAGGAAATTTTATTACACAAAAGAAATCAAGATTTGACTGAAGTGTGCCCCAGGACAATGGTTCTCAACATGTGGGTTGCGGCCCCTGTAGGGTCGAATGACCCTTTCACAGGGGTTGCCTCAGACCATCAGAAAACACAGATATCTACAGCACTGTGATTCATAACAGTAGCAAAATGACAGTTACAAAGTAGCAATGAAAGTAATGTTATGGTTGGGAGTCACCACAGCATGAGGAACTGTATTAAAGGGTCGCAGTGTTAGGAAGGTTGAGAACCACTGTTCTAGGATAATTTTTAGCAATCTGAAATGAAGTGGAATGTGTCTGTTTCTCTAGAAAACGTGGAGCTCTCAGTCATAGAAATGGTGTTCTGAAAGCTTTTAACACACGTGTGTGCAGACATGTATGTACACGGTGCAGGGCTTTGGGGTCTAACTGTCTTAGTCAGGGCTCCTATCACTGTGATGAAACACCTTGACTGTCTAAGGCAAGTTGGGGAGGAAAGAGTTTATTTTGCTTACACTTCTATGTCATTTTTCATCATCTGAAAGAAGCCAAATTGTAACTAAACTGAGCAGGATCCTGGAGCAGGAGCTGAGGCAGAGGTCATGGAGGGGTGCTGCTTACTGACTTGCTCCCCATGGCTTGCTCAGCCTGCTTTCTTATAGAACCCAGGACCACCAGGCCAGGGATGGAACCCACACCATGGACTAGGCCCTCCCCAATCAATCACTCATTAAGAAAATGCCCCTTGGGCTTGCCTGCCTTCAGCTTTATCTTGTTTTCTCAGTTGCAGTTTCCCCCTTTTAGGTGACTCCAGCTTGTCTCAAGTTGACATAAAAACCAGCTGGCACACTGTGTGACTTTGGGAAGCTACTTTATCTCTTTAAGTCCTAGCCTTATCTGTAAACTGGG
>LZPO01087786.1:41640-54614 GCA_001675575.1 Neotoma lepida | reverse complement strand
GTTGTAATTATTTCCTAAAGAAATTTCAGGTCTCTATTGTCTGTGGCGGATCAGACTGGCCAAGGGAAAGCACAGCACAACCATCTTGAGACTGTCGTTGGAATGCTGTGCTGAAGCCACTTCCATCTTCANTATAACTGTCATAAGAATAGCTGTGTACAATCATGAGTTTAGTCTCTTCTGTTCGTCATTGGATCATCCATTCTTCTACTTCCAGCAAGCTATAGACTGTCTGGTGTGCACTAACTCGATTCATGGCTCTTTCCAGTTACTTCTTTGTTACAGTGTTGAAGGGGGAGGATCCATGAGAAACTGAAAAGTCCTCAGAGTGGTCAGATCAGACTGAAGTCTGGAGTGAAGAAAGAGTCAAGAGGAATTGATGACAAAATCAAGTTAATTGTCTTTGCTCTTGATACTTCCTTTCCTTTTGCTTAGTCAGTGCTTGCAGAGGCAGGTATGAGGAGCAGATAACCAAAGAGAGCAGTTCAGTTTGACTGGCTGAGCCTGAGTAAACGGTACTGTGATAATTGTGCAGGAAGATTCCTGTTGTTTAAGAAAAATACTCNACTACCAGTGATTATGGTCTGTTATTTGACATCACAGACAGAGGTGGATCAAACAGGGAAGGAGGACAAAGAACATTTCCAGTTAGAGAGTGCTTCAAGTTCAAAGTTCACACCAAGAAGACATAACCAAAGGATTGTAGAGACCAAATGTGTATGTAAGTGAACAGCACATTGGATGCCATTTTTCCATTAGTGTGCTGATCAAATGAATAGCCCCTTACACAACTTTGGCAAAACCAAATGATTCAGATTATATGAGAANAGTAAGACTCCCTTTTCACTTTGGGTTATCAAATAATATAACAGACAAAATATTATGATAAAGGCAATTTAAAATATTTTCTGTCATAATGTATTTCAAACCCAGGGTTTCATATATGCTAGGCAAGTGCTCTACCACTGAGTCGAAGACCAAGCCCATAGCAAAGGTTCTGATGTTGATTGTGGCTGCCTGTAGTACTAACTATAGGCTATGCATTCATGAAATATTTAGTGTAGAGTCTTTTCTGGTATTCTCCTTCAAAGACAGTTGTTTTACACATTTTGTCTTTCTTGATGTATTACCACTGTGTTAGAAAGAACCCTACCTTCTCCCGTAGCTCTCATTAACTCTNTGATTGGTGATTTAGATCAGTCATTTTAGCACATCTAGAACTTCTTTTTATCATCTATCAACTGTAACCCACAGGCCATACCTGGCCACTGTTTTTATATGAATAAAGTTTATTGGCTAGAGCCATGCTTCTGCCTTTGCACACAGTTTGTGGCTGCTTTTATCCACAATGGTGAAGGTGAGTAACCATGACAGGCTTAGCCTAAAGTGTTTAACCTTCAAGTAGATTTCAAATACTCTTACTAAAAGAAATGACAGTGTTGTGAGGCAATGTATATGTTAATGAGCTACATTTAGCCACTTCAGTATATATATATATATGTATGTATATATATAAAATCTCAAAATATGTTGTATACTATAATGAGCTATAATTTTATCTGTCTATTCAAAGTAAAACATAAATTACATAAATTTAAATACATTTCACATCTGGCTCTTTGTAGAAGAAGTGGCTGTTCCCTGATTTATAACTCCAGAGTGATGAGTCACTAGCTCTTGACTTTTTAAAATCGGTAAAACTCATTTTTCAAACAAAATCTTATGTAAAACTCTCATATACAAAACAAACAAAACCAAAGCTTATGTGGTCAAAGAAGTACTTGGGACTGAAGAAATACNTCTAATNGGGCTCTTCCTGNCCTGTAAGCTACTGGCAAGGGCTCGTAGGAAGGGGTCCCATGTGCTCAGAACATCCGCAAGGTTTGGCATGGCCCTGCAACTCCCCAAGGAGCTCCTAGTCTTTTAATATGCACCAAAGAAGAAGCAGAATNCAGTGACAGAATAATCTCATTTCCAATCTCCCCTTCTCAGTCTGTAGGAAGGTTTCATTTATCCTCAAGCCAGTTGTAATTGGTGGAACTGTTAGTACTGTGGCGATTCTGAAACATGATGTGTGCTGTATGNCAAGTCCTAAAAGTCTTTGTGTTTCTTGGAAAACTTTTGTATACCGATAAAAGAGAAACTGAAGCTACAGTCTTAAAACAGACCCCAGGGGTAGAATCTATCAAAGCATCATGTCTCAATGGCTACATGCAAGTTTNTGTTTCAAAGCATAGACCGATGAGTAAATTGTTTATTTCCATACACTTTGAGCTGGCTTTTCTGATGATGGAGGGAGNGAAAGAATTGGATGTGGTCTAACAGCATAATAAAATCCAATTCAGTTAGTGTTTATGGAGTGCCCACGGGTGTGGGCTATTGTGTTAGACAAGATAAAAACCTCAGCCGTGCTCATGTGCTCTGTAGTGAACTTTGAAGACTTCTTTTGCCTTCCCAAACAGCTTGCAAACTCTCAGCTCATTGAAGAAAGTACCCAGTGAAGGATATATCCCTACCTCTTGACTTTTTAGTACGTATAGGAACAAAGGTAGTAGCAAGATGGAATAAAGATATAGGAGAGAAACTGATAGCCACTGACTCTTCTTTGAATATTGTACACTACACTCTTCATAGGAAATTCTTTATGATTCCTCACAAAATTTCAGGGACAGATCNAAACTTTCAAAGGCACACAATTACATGGCAGAATAGGGTTCTAAGCCAGGTTGCTGAAACATACCAAATTATAGCATCTATGAACNGGTTCAAATAGTCGCCTGACACATATTCATGCAAATGCCCATATGAATAAGTACATCTAAAACTCCAAAATTGTGGAAATGATCAAAATACACAGGGCTGCAATTGATCTGTATATGATGGGAAGCAACCTTGGTCTGAATATGTAACAGAGTTGTCTTAGAAAGAGATCGACTGCAGTGCTATATTCTTCTTTTCAGACCAAGGATGAGCAAACGTATTCTTTTTCCTTCCCTCCCTCCCTCTTTCCTACCCTCCCTTCTTCTTTTTCTTTTTTTGCCAGTACTAGGGCTTACAGCCAGGGCTTCATACATCCAGGCAAACCCTCTACCATTGAAGTATTATCCCAACCCTTACAAACATTATCTGCAAGAACTAAATGGTTAATTGCTTTAGTCTTTGCAACCTGCACAACGTCAATTCTGCCATCTTAGTGCAAGGCAGCCATAGATGACTTCCGGTGAAGCTATCCATGGGGTTAGGGATGTAGGTCAGTTGGNAAAGGACTTGCTTTGCCGGCTTAAAGCCTTGGGCTTGTTTGCCAGCACTGNAAATTACTAGCACGTCTGTCATCCCAGAACTCTGGAGGTAGAGGCAGAAGGATCGGGAAATTCATCCTGTCTTAAAAAATAAAAACCAAACAAACCAAACAAACCAAAAACTGTTTATGAACAGAATTCAATGTGCCATTAAATATTCTAGATTTTATTTTAATTGTTTACCAAATTAAAAAACATTATTAGCTTCTGGGCTATAACCCAACAGAGGGCAGGTTAGATTGGCCTGTCTTTAGTTTTTAGGCCATCGCTCTTCAATTNCTACTTTAGGTCTGTGACCTCAAAATACTGCATAAACCTCAATTGAAAAGGGTTCAGAAGCGTGATTTCCAAACCTTCCAATTAAAAAAGTCTAGGGTGTGGTGTAGAATTTGCATATGTTAGGAGCACCATGGGTGATTCTTNGCCTGCATCCATCAGGGTTCCAAGTGGAAACAGAAAGCATCAAGTTCAGAAGGCTCACAGAGCTGCAATTACGTGAGTATTAACTGATTTGATAATTAATTAGGATGTGTGTAAGGAATAGGCCAGCCATAACATAATACAGGAAATCTAGTGCCATCAGCTGATGACCTGTTGCTGCTAGACCAGAAGAAATAAGGGGAGGAGGAGCCACCGCAATCTGGGAGAGAGAGAATAGTTGGAGAAAGTCTCTGAAAGACCATGTTTCTGTGATGTCGAGAGAACCCTGCATCCAAGTTGGCTTTTGCAAGTATGGGCTGGGGTGAGGCTGAAGGGGAAGTTAAGATAAATTTGAAGAGAAGCGTAGACAGGCAACAATTTCAGAGAAAAATNACTCTAGTTCATGTTCTTTTCCCTTGAATAATNCTTACACAACTCAGTCTCTTATTGCCCATGAGTCCAAGCAGTAATGTCGGACATTAACTGACTCTACTACTGTTGGGGGCTGTGAGCATTCTGAGGTGCAATGTTGTTACATGTTCTGATGAATACGTGGGGCTCCAAAGGCCATAAAAATTTTTGTTTGTTTGTTTGTTTATGTTTGTATTTATTTGGTGTGCTAGAAAGAAAGACAATCTTAGTTTCCNTGCTTTGTAGTAATCTTTTTAATTCTCTTATTGTCCCTATTAATGCCCACAAAGAGGACCATACATTCAATCTAGCCCAAGAAGTGTGTGTGTGTGTGTATGTGTGTGTGTGCATGTGTGTGTGTGTGTGTGTGTGTGTGAGGGGTGATATATAAATATAAGTCATGGGCTGAATTAAGAGATTCAGATAAATCTCTTGAGTTGATTTTGATTCCTAAGGGTTGCGAGACTCAAAACACAAGAGCAAAGAGAGCATTTCTTTGAGAAGGCGCCACTGTGGTCTAAAAATTTTACATATCCATTTGGCTTTTGCTGTTTGCATAATAACCATCCATTTATTTTCCCATTTGTCTAAATTTACACATTCATATGGTTTACTTTATACATAAGAAGCCATCACTCCCTCTTACCCCCTGTCAGTATGAAGCAATGGAGAAAATCTGTTTGCCAAATGAAACATGTAGGAGTTTCTCAAAAGGGACGCTAATGAACTGATGGTAGCTCAGGAGGAGAAGAGAATGGCAATCCTTTTCAAATTAGTTAGGTCTGCTCTTTGTTCTCCAGGAGATTTTGAGTGGATTGTCTTAACCTCAAGCCAGAGAGTCCACTCTCCCGCTAATGTCCTGATTTTCCAGTAAGTTCTTGCTTTTTGATGCNTCTGTTCTTCTAGTCTTGTTTGGGGGCAAAACCATTTTCTTAGGAATGTTGAATCAAGTCCCTGAATTTCCAAAGGCGTTCATGGANGAGGTTTGAGAAGTTTCCCGAAGATCCTTTCTTCTCATTCTTCCCACTGACAAACAGGGTGTGAGAAGTTATTAGGCATTCTGCACTTGGGTATTNTTAGATAATAAGATAAAATATATAGCCAGAGTTGTCAGTGAACTAGAAAAAAAAATAAAGCAGCTAACTGATCACTCACCAGAGCAGCTAATTACACAAAAATAAATTTCCATTTTCTTCTTTGATGAATTCTCTCTGGCTCTATTTGATTAATTACAGTATACAAATTGAAGCGAGTTCTCAGAGGTGGGGAGCCACTAGGAATGCTTTTTGGAAAGGTTCAGTGAATTCTATCATCACCAAAACCATGGAGAACTACTTAATCACAGGNTCCTCTCATTCAGCAACGTTGAGAGGCATGGCACCATAACCTTTAGGAAGTTTCTAAATTGCTTATTTTAACGCAGACATATCAAACAAAATGTCCTTACTGAAGACGTCTTTAAAAAAACCAAAGACCTGGTTCACAGAACCTGACTCGGTTTTAAGAATATCCTTTGCCTCCTTTGCCCATGTTAGATTTAGTTACCTCTTCATTAGGACAAGTAGCAAGTCTTCTTCCATCTCCAAGATTTTTGGTGCCTGTAATCTGGTTCTTCGTCGTGCTAGTTTTTGTAATTTTCCTCTCATTTGTCCTGTAAATGATGGTTAACTTGTAAATCTCTTCTATGACTTTATGACTTGATCATCTCATNACTGTNATTACCCCTCTATTGGAGGAACTGGATAAAGGCAGGGACGGGAGTTGTGGGAGAAGGGCACGGAAATGACTCTCTTACCTCTAACGTCTTTCTCTTTTGTAAGTGTATTTGAAACAGAGTTGATGAGGTGGAGGAGAGGCAGAAAATGTACCAGAAGCCTGGCCGGGCTGCTNCTTCCACAGAGCATTATTTCAGACATGGATTNCAAAATCACACAAAACCAAACAAAGCAACAAATTGGAAAGACTTTGAGAGGCTTATATTCTGTTCTTCGTANGCTCCTATTTTCAAAGGCATTTTGAAACTGATCACCTTGGAAACCGGAGGAAGTGGAATGAAAACCTACAGGATCTAGAGGAGCATTATGGATGGGGACAGGGCCACATGGGCCTGCTGGGAGGTAGCCAGCTTACTCCCTTCCACTGGGGGGGGAGGGACCTGAGAGAGCCTTGGAGGCCCTAGTAATCCTCAGGGACTGTTACTATGCAGGAATTTGTCCCAGCCTTTTCTAATCTGCTTTTTCCAAGGAAATATGGAAATACAGACTTTATGTGAAGTTTTGTGATGTTTTTAAAGTTTGAGATCAATTCAGTTATTGTGAGGGCTGATGGTCCACACATGCAAGCCACATTGAGGCTCCAAAGCGCCATTGTGCNGTCTCTGACAGATTGTCTTCTCCGCTTTCTGAGATGCCGGCTCTAGGGACTCTAGCAGTTCGGAAAGAGAGCCTGCTGCTCATATGCTTTGATTTTCATATAAGGAGTTAATGAAACTGACACAAATTCACAAGGACGTGCATTTGCTTGAAAGAGACCAAATATCACTCACTGTCTTAGCAAAGAGAGAAATGCAGAATTATATATTTATTCACTTTTCTCTCCCCAGAGTTATTTAAAAGTCTTCATTAGCCCATGGAAATTTTTTCTGATTTCACAGAGACCTTTAATTCACACACTTCTGGTTTTATAGAAGAATTTGTTAAATACATTTCCATTTCTTTTAGCTTNGATTTTTAAGTTTTTCTTTGATTATTATTTACATACATACAGACAGACATGCATACATGTGTAGAGTGAGGAGGCATGGGAAGAGTCGGAAGAAAGATACTTGGGAGAGGCTGGAGGGAAGAAAGAGAGGAGGGAAAGTGATGCAATTCTATTTCAATTAGAAACATTAAAAATAAATAAATAAATGATGTGTGTGTTTATATTTTCTTTTTGTTGTTGTTGTTGTTGTTTTCTTTTTTCCCTCCCCCGACCTCCCCTACACCCCCTCTCAATCCACCCCTCTTCCATATTAGCTAAGAAAGGGTCAGGTCTCACAGGGGTATCAACAAAACANGTTATATAAGACTGAATAAGACCAAGCACCAGCCCCTGTGTTCAGGCTGGGAAAGGGAATCCAGTATGAGGGATAGGTTCCAAAGAGTCAGCCAAAGCACCTGAGAACAGACCTGCCCTTATTGCCGGGAGTCCCACAAACAAACCAAGCTGCACAACCATCATGTATATGCAGAGAGCCTAGGTTGGTTCCATGCCAGCTCCCTGATTGTTGGTTCAGACTCGGTGAGTTCCCATGAGCCAGGCTAGCTGTTTCTATGGGGTTTTCTGCAATGTCCCTGATCCCCCTGGTTCCTATAATCACTCCTCCCTCTCTTCAGCAGGACACCCTGAGCTCAGCCCAAGGTTTGGCCATGGGTCTCTGAATCTGCCTCCATCAGTCACTGGATGAATGTTCTCCAACGACAACTGGGGTAGTCACCAACTGGATTACAGGAGATGGCCAGTTCAGGCTATGCATCCACTGCTGCCAGGAGTCTTATCTGGGGCCATCCTTGTAGACTAGTGGAAGTCTTGGCTAACACAGCTATTAACTACAGCAGAGCTTGCTTGATTTCAGGAGGAAAGATAAGGCACACATGCTCAGGTTAATAAGAAAGGCAAGGTAGAGTGCCTACAAATACCAGCTTTTAGGAGAAAAACTGAAATACTAATGGTTAAGAGCTTTGTTTTGAATTAAGAAAGGGATTGAATCCCACATTTCTTTATTTACAGAATGTTCTGAATGATGGAACCTCCCTCCTTTAAAGATAGAGTCTCATGTAACCAGGCTGACCTCCAACTCTCAGAGAAACCCAGGATGACATTGATCTTCTGATTCTCCTCCTTCTACCTCTGAAGTGTTGGGATTACATGCAGCACCATGCTCGGTTTATGTGGTTCAATGGTGCTAAGGAGTCAAGCCCATGGCTTCATGCATGCTAGGCAAGACTTTTAACAACTTAGCTACACATCCAGGCTGGTATGTAACATCTCTTTAAAGTTCATAAATACTCAGGCTTGAGTGTTGAAAGTATGACTTGTGTGCTTTCAGAGACATCAGATGAATAGAACATCAAAGAGCTCCTGGAGATGGAGGTTCTGCTTCAGGAGCAAGTAGTCAGGTGGGGTTAGTGGGCACAGTCAGAAAGTGGAGGGTCAGGAAGGCATGTCAGCAATTTGGAGTTTACTTTGGTTCTTGGCATGACCTATGAGACCTATCAGGGACACCTCCGGAGAATTTTAGGGGGAATGCTTTAGCAGCAGGGCCAGGGTTNGCANATGTGTGGAATAGTTGTTACAGTAACCCATACAAGAGGAGATAGTCTGGATTAGATTCAGGCTGTGTTAATAAAAAGGGAGAGATGCCTTCAGAGGTATCATTAGACATGACTTTCAAATGAAGACNCTCACTGTGCAATTCTTGTGCCTATGGAAAAGCTACACAGAGGCAAATCTGAATCTTAGGATTCCTTTAAACATAAGGTATGGTTGGTGAAGACTTAAAGATCAGAGGCCTAAGTCCAAGACCTCAGCAATGTCTACTAGTTAGGACTGGAAAATGGGAAAATACACTAGAGGAAATAGAGAAGAACTGATGAATTTGAAGAAGAAATGGGATATTGTAATAAGTTTTTATTTGAACAACTCAAAGTGTTTATATGTCTATTTCTTTCAAGCTATAGATATGATAATCCATACTTTACACTNCTAAGAAAGAAGCACTATCCCTCCTTGTCATTTTTCATATGTCATACCACTTTAGAGACTTTAATTTTTGATCTCTTGATTAGCTATCTGCTTTTTTCAGTTTGGAGTTAAGCTGATGAACAAGATCAGGAGTACTTCACACTGGTGTATGGTGATGCACTTCCCTGCCTATGTTGTATATTTCCGGGATCTGCAAAGAATACACCTACTGTATTTCTTCCTCAGTAGTTGTAGTATCTTCAATTTACTGCACGTGAGAGTATCAGTTCTTAAAGNCAGATGCCTTCTGCTGTTCTTTCTACTCAATAAAATGATCTATTATACCTGTGATGTTGTCTAGTAAAATATTAAATTATGAGTATGTTTTACTAGAATATGTGTATATATATATATGTTTGTATGAATATACTTTTCTAAACAGAAGAATGTCTTTATCAACTCTGTTATCTCTTGCCATGTTTTGTAGAAACTGTAAGGTGAGAGGCCAGCATTTGAAAAGGATTGATTTCACGTCTCTCTAGATATTTAAATTTGTGATTTACATTAGTTAACTGACATATTTGTTCATTCATTGACTCTTTTCCCTGGCCACATTAACTATTGCTAGGTCAGGCTACATCTCTTTCTGGCTTCCTCCACAAGAATTTGTCACTACCACTTGGTTGATAGTTTGGCAAACAAGCCATCCACACACCCTTATCCCTTCTATATCTTTTCTCTACTTTCCTGTTTCTCTCACTGTTGCAAATCCATTTTATTTGTTAATTTGATTTCTTTTCTTGAGGCCTGTTTTTTATTCTTTTCTTTCCTTTGCTGTGGCACCCCCTTAGACCTCCAACCTGTGTTCACAAGATTACACTGAAGTTTCAGGAGGGTACAGGCTTCTTCATGACTCCATAGCCCACGTTAGTTCAGTATTTCACACACACATGTAGGTAATAGATGAGTCTGACACACGTTTGGCATCTGTTTGAGTGTGAGACTGTGTTAGTTCCTGGTATACAAACCTAAATAAGATTTTGACCTTGTTTTCATCAACCTAAATTCTAGCAGAGAAATGCACACACAAGTCAGCAGTTATATAAAGAGGGTCAGAGCTGTTCTAGACAGCATTGTGGTTGGGATTTCTGAAAGGTACCTTGAAAGGAGTTAGCATTTTCTGTGTTTTAAAGGACAAATAGCTGCAATTATTATCAGAAGTAATGAAATTCAACCTTAAATTGTATGAGCCAAGGATGATACAAGAGGGCATGGCTAGGAAATCTATTAGGANGAAATATAAAGTAGGACTTGTAAGTGATGGACTGAATCTTAGATGGTTGAGGACAAGATCAGGTGTAGGTTTTTTCTTCTTCTTCTTTGAGACAGGGTTTCTCTGTGTAACCCCAGCTGTCCTGGAACTCATTCGTAGATCAGGCTGGCCTCAAACTCCGAGATCTGCCTGTCTCTGCCTTCTGAGTGCTGGGATTAAGGGCATGCACCACCATCACGTGGCCAGGTTTGGTTCTTAAATTTCTGACTAAGAAGAAGGTAGCAGCTGTTCAGGGATGTAAGGACTCATGAAGAAGAAATAACTAGAAGAAAAGGGGATGAAGATCATGTCAAGAATGGTCTGGACTCCCTGACATCACTCATCTGTAATTATTCTTTGTCTTATTTAAGTACCAAGGACTCAGTCCTGTGTCATGATATAAACATATGATCATGTATTTATGGATTACTCTCCAGGGAGATGATATTGTTCTGGAGGAGAATGGAGATGAGGCGTCTCAACATTGTTAAAGGAAGGCCTTACCTCTGTCTTCAGTCATGTGCACTAGGTAAACNAGCTTNAGCATCTGAGTATGCCTCAACNCAGCANGNCCACTGTCTCTGGTATCTNTACCTGTATCTGGTGACCGAGTTAGATGGGCAACATGAGACAAAAGGAAACCCCGTTCTGTACCCCGTTCTGCTAGGTACCTGAGGTGTTGTTGGATTTGTGACACAGCTAACTTTCTNATTTTGCTCTGTCATTTCCTCTTCATCTCTAATGGTTAATTTTGTTTGTCATTTTTGGGTTAAGAAACTCCTAGGGAATTAGTGACAGATACCTTTGGGTGTTCCTACAAAGATATTTCCAGAGAAAATCAACTGAAGGGCAATGATCTACTCCAAATGTGAGTGGANCCATCCCATGGGCAGGTNCTGAATAAAGAGGAAAAGGAGAAGGCGATTGGAATGCTGGCATTCTCACTCCCTCTGCTTCCGAGTCTACAGGCCTGTGAGCAAAGAGCCACCACACAGCACCGCTGGCATGGAGGCTTGCCAGCCACTGTGCATTCTCCACTGTACCCACTCTGTGAGCCCAAATAAAGCCCTCTTTTCTTCAGTTGTTTCCTGTCAGGTTATTTGATCATAGCAAGGAAAAAGGTAAGTAAAATTCTTTCCNTTTCCAATTGTGAGGACTAAGACCATCCTGTATTTCCACGCCCCCTACTATCTGCTTGTGCAAAACTCAACCTGTACACAGACAGAAGGATGGCAGACTCTTTAGCGACCAGATTATACCACCTCCTTTCTCTGTTTCTGCAATGTTTTCAATCTCCTCCAAACATCTCTGTATTAAAATGTGAGTGGTGCTTTGGGGAGACAGAAGAACCTCTGGGAGGNGGAGACTTAGGGGATATTCTTTGCTTCTTTGGTGTCATGCCTTTGAAAAGGGCTGTGGGATCCCACACACTTCTGCTTCTCTTTGCTTCCTGGTTAATGAGGTGCAGAGTTTTGCTATTATGCCCTCCTGCCATAGTGTCCATGTTGTTTAAGGTCAAATGTAATGAGATCATCCAGTCATGGATCAGGGCCTTTAGAACAGTGAGCCAAAATAAGCCTTGTATCTTACAAGCTAATTATCACAGGTATTTTGTTATGATGATGAGAAGATGATTAACACAGGGTCTTTTGAGAAAGGGGTTTGGAGAGTATATCCTAGAANGCAGCGGAGTAAGGGGCCATAGCTAGATTCTAATTGTTAACAGCTTAATGGGATGAGCTAAGGTTGCCTTGGCTTAGGAAGAAACAAACCTGAGAAAACAAGCACATAATTAATTTTATGATTGTATTAAAGGTACTTCCGATTTCCAAGAGGGTTTCGGTCTAAAACCAACCCATCACTGCATTGTTCAAAAGGNAAGCCTACTTTAAATGAAGAATTTCAAAGAAACCGTGGGAAAGTTTGAAGCAACTCTCATTGCTGTGAAGAGGAACCCTTTAATCTCTTAGTAAATGAATGCAGTGTGATAATAATATAATGATACCTCGAATTTAGATTGCATATTTACTGTCCCCTAAGACTTTCCTGAGGGACTTAAATGCATTGCCATTTTTTCCCCTCACCCTTGCCTTTCCTCAAGTGGGGAGAGGAAGAATAGACATAATTGAATCTTTAATAGCTAATGTCCCATTTTCTTATTCAACTGCCTCCCCAATCCACCTGTATTATAGCTCTGAAATAGTGCTAAAATGATTTTTACTTCCTGTCTTTTGACAGCCTAGGGCAGAGGTTGTTAGAATGAGAAATGAAATGATTTGTGTGAATAGAGCAGAGAAGGGTTGTGAGGATAAAGGCTCATTCTACTGGAGACCNAGTAACCTACAAGAGTAATCTACCTCTCGANCATCAAAAATTGATTCAATTTCCCAAGCTTTTCTTATCATTAAAGAGTTATCCTTCTTGATATTTGGGTAGCTTGGTAATGTGTTCTGCTTGGACACTGTAAATTATCTTATGCATAAACTCTCTTATTTATCTTCCACAATGATCCTGGGTGGAACNCTCCTTCTNTATTTCATGGAGACCATCACTGTGGCTTGAAGGGANTGAGTAAGAGTCCCAAGGTCATGCACCTANAAGGGGTCTTTGCTGGGATTTGAATCCAAAATCTATTGCTTTTCAAAGATAGAACTTGTGACCCTGGTGTTTATGGAATCCCTTACGTGAAGTACTGTTATCTGCAGTTGCTTTGCTGATTCCAGAGCTGCTGAAACAATGAACTATGTGTGTGTCACTGTGTGTGTGTGTGTGTGTGTGTGTATGTCAGTGTGTGTGTGTGTGTGTGT
>LZPO01087786.1:24950-39709 GCA_001675575.1 Neotoma lepida | reverse complement strand
GCTTCTCTCCTCCCATATCCCATAAATCAATAACTGTTTTTACGTTTTGCACTCTGCAGAAGTAGGTTTCCAATAAGTAGCTGTTAGATGATTTGATAGACTTGTATATTTGGAAGTAGCATTAGAAGAGTTATATTCCAAAAGATTAAGCTATACAATGATACAAATGAAAGAGGCAGTTGGAGTCTTTGAAGAGTGCCTATGTCCAGCAAAGGCTCCTGACAATCTCAAGGGATCAATGAACATTTCAATCAGACAGCAGAAGGAGAATGCTTAGTGGTATGGATGAGGAAGTGGTACCTAGCATGAGTGAGTCCATAGAGCAGGTGACCCTGAGGGTGATCTTCGCTCCTTGATATATCTCATATACTTCAACCCTGTGCAGCTTCTATTTCTTCATCCACTGATTCTTCATGATTTTTTCATCTATCATGTTACTATATTTCTTTTAGTCTGTTAATGTGTGCCACATTTGCAGGATCCTCCTTGGGTAGAATGTGCTTTCCGTCTCAGAATTTGTGTGCTTTTGTCTTTCCCTTGGAACTGAGAAAACTATGGTTGTCTTAATTTTTTCTTTTGTTGTGATAAAGTACCACGACCAAGGCAACTTATAAAAGAAAGCCTTAGATTTAAGGCTTATGGTTTCAGAGGGGTAGGGTCCATGATGGCAGAGCAAAGGCATGGTGGCCAATACAGCTGAGAGCTCGCATCTCAAGTCACAAAATGCAGCAGAGAGAGAGACACTGGGAATGACAAACACCTTTTGAAACCTCAAAGTCCACCCCCAGTGACATATCTTCTCTAGCAAGGCCACACCTCCTAATCCTTTTCAAATAGCTCAACCAATGAGAGACCAATTATTCAAATATATGAGCCCACGGGCCATTCTCATTCAAACCACCACAATAGTTTAAAGACAATGTTTTACAGGATTGAAATTATAACTCAGTGATTAAGATTGAATAGGTACTGGTCTTGCAGAGGACCCAAATGTGGTTCCCAGAACCCACATTGAGTACTATACAACTAACTACCAGTATCTCCAGCTACAGGGGATCTGAAACTCTCTTCTGGTCTTCTCAGGCACCTGGCCACAATCATAGCCAAAGCCACATCCACAGTCCCACTCTTAAAAATAAAACATATCTTTAAAAACATAATGTTTTACAGATTAGAGTGGACAGATCACATATTTTTTATTCCTTGTTAGAGTAATCCCATTGTTGCCCACCCTCTTTCCAGCTTCAAAGTGACTTTGGTCCACTGGTAAGCAGTAGAGAAAAAAAATCCCGAGGATAGCCAGCCTTTGCTGATTGATTATTTCATACTTGTGGAACAATTTTCTGTACCAATTATGTCTTTGCAGATGACAGAAACCATTTAGTCTAATGACCATAATAATTAATTTTCATTATGAAGCAGAATGGTTAATGATGCTGAAGCCTAGATTTCATTATGGAACTAAAACACAATATTCATCCACACTCCCAGAACATAACTTTCAAGTTTGTTAAACTAAGTAGTGAATGCTACAATTACTTCTCTTATAGAGGCATCTGAAGCAGCGTCAGAGAGAATGAGAGAAATAGTGTAGTAATGAATGATCTGCTTCTCTGGAATGAGATAAGACACTCCACAGGTGACCATCAGCAGCACTGAGAACTTGCTAGAAATGAGAATTTGGGAATCTTACCCTAGGCTTCCTGAACCAGAAGCACTATAAGTGGGGTTCAATCATCTGGGTTTGCAAGATTTCCAGACATTTCTGATGTAAGTTAAAATTTGAGAACCACTTGTCCAGATAATAAATTAAAGGGGGCTGCTAAGCTGATCAAAAAGATCCCAACTAAAAACATTCAAGAAGAATTTTTGATAAGCATGTTACCTAAAATTTGTAATGTAGATAAACACAGTAGAATTCAATGGAGATTCATAACTTGTGGGCCAAGGGGTTTCTTTGATTACTAAGACACCCAGGAACAGGATTCAATGACCAAACTCCTAGTGAATTTACAGGCAATTTTTAATGTATTTTGTGACTTTTTAAGTGAATATTGACAGAATGATGCCCTTGTTGATGTTTATTTCTGGAGTACTGGGGATCCAACCCAGGGCCTTCTGTGTGCTACATAAATACTCTACCATTGAGAGCTTTCCTTCACCCTCACAGAGGGTTGGATAAAGACTTCTTCTAGATGATAAAGTCTCTCCAGTGATCAGAAAGACAAATATTGTGGTAATGTTCCAGGATTCAGAGGTGCACAGAAAAGAAAAAAAGAAGCCTACATCCTGGTGTGGAATTATGTGTCCTGAAGATGGAGAAGCGGAAGTCAGGAGATGATAGAACAGTGCTGGAAGGTAAGCCGCTACTATTTTATACAGCCCACCGTGAAAGTTCTCTCAGATGAACAACATTTAAATGGTGGGAGAAAAAAAACCAAGCAAACAAACAAAACCTAAGCAGCTATCTGGGGTGGGGGTGGGGTGAAAGCATTTTAGGCTTCTGGAATGAAATGGAGTAAGACAGGAAAGTGAGAGACTCGGACNGTGTCACAGAACTTATCATGGAATCTTCATTTACTTCACTGCTGTTGCTCTGTGTTCCCTCTTATTAAATCCATTCAGAGGAGCACTACAGAAAAGATCTGGGTCTACTTACTGTCAAGGCCTGTGGCCTCTGTGCGCTTGGTTGTGATGTCACTCGTGGGTAACTCCCCTGGCACTTGTGTTGGACCTGACCAGCTGTGGTTGTTCTTTTGGGAATATGACCGATGTGATGACATCTTATGAAAAGTACAGTGGGGTAACTTCTTATGCTTTTCTGAGGGAAGAGACAGAGCTTCCCTGTTTGTGCTGCTGTCCTTGGTGATGCCATTTCCTAACTGCAGTTGATTGAATACCTGTCATGCTCCAAGCTCTGAGCTAAGTGGATTAAACACATCCCATCCTTCCAAAACTAATTTTTTAGGAAAAAATGTTCATCTGGACTATATTGCAACATGAATTTAAGGCAGGCCTGGTGGTATATGCCTAGAGTCCTAATTACTCTGGAGGCAGAGGCAGGAAGATTGCAAGTTCAAGACTACTCTGAGGCCAGCTCAAGAAAGTTATTGAGACCTGATCCAGAAGCAAAAAATAAAACTCTACCTGGGATTGTAGCTAGATGGTAGAAAACTTGCCCAGAGAACAGAAGTTTATGGGTTCTATCCCCAGTAGTGAATTGGGGCTTGAGGAGTGAGCTTCACATGGGAAGTCGGTTAATCATATGTCTACTCTTGGATCCCACTTGAGTAATGGTTAGATCGCAGTCAGTAGGTAGACAGTAAAGATCTGTTCAATGATGAATGCAAAATGAAGACCTGAAGCCCTTCCTACAAGCTTTATAGCTCAAAGGTAAGAAAATCAGGATTGGTGTCCAGTCTAGTTAGCTTTGAGCTTGTAATCATTGTGACACATTTTGAGTTGACCAGGACTGGAATGCGGAAGGAAGACGGAAAGGTAAAGGATGAACCTAAGGAAGAAACTTCAAAGGGATCTCTGGTCTTAAGCTGCTGATGAAATCAAAACAGTGGGAAGGTAGAGCAGGTCACACTCTCCTCTTGGGAAGATCAGACAAAGCTCACAAGCTACAGCTCTAAGGTTGGACTGGAAATTGTAGTGGTATGAGGAGGACACCCATTAACTGTTTTGCCTACTCCAAATCTCCTGCCCTTCTAATGTGTAGATATATTCTGTCCAAACACAATGTGCCGCTTTGAATGAGCCATCTTCATTCTTTTCCTCCCTCCTCTTTCCTTCCTTTCCACATCTCTCCCTTCCTTCATCCTTTTCTTACTTTGCTTTTCCCTTCCCACACCTGATCCCTTTCCCATTCTTTTGCTTTATTCTCTCCATTCCCTATTGTCTTGTTTTTGAAATTTGTCTATCTGTCATCTATCTATCTATCTATCTATCTATCTATCTATCTTTCTTTCTTTCTTTCTTTCTATCTATCATCTATCTATCTATCTATCTATCTATCTATCTATCTATCTATCTATCTATCCATCTATAAGTTTCCATGCATGTGATTATAGCTTTAACTATTTTGGTGCCCTTTGTAGACATAAATATACACTTTTCACATGAAATACTAGCTCACTGGTGACATTATACATCTTGTGAATTTGTCGTACAGACAGAAAAACACATTTCCCCATGCCAAGTACCTATGCCTTAGGGCTTGTCCTTAGGTCTCAAAACAAATTCTGACTAAATCTTGAGGATTGCTTTACTACATGGAATGATCAGAACTATATCGATTTAAAATAAAGATGAAAGAGACCACAGACTAGCTTAAAACGCCTTACTGGCAGATTTTAACATATATGGTTTCACTTCACTTTTAATCTATAAGACTAATAATTTTTCCCCATATACCAGAGTTCTATTTATTTTTTCCTTTCATTGAAGATAGTTTTTTTATTACATAATATATCACTTTTGTGGTTTCCTCTGCTCTTCCCAGTTCTTTCCCATCTCCTCCCTTCCAGATCCATTCCATTTCTTTCTCTTACTAGAAAACAAACAGGCTTCTAGGGGATAATAATAAAATATAAGATAAAATAAAAAAATAACACATTGGAGTTGAACAAAACAAGCAAACAAAAGGAAAAGAGCCCAAGAAAAGGAACAAGAAACAGAGACCAAGTAGTTCACACCCTCAGGAATCCCATTAAAAAATGAACTGGAAGCCATAGTATAAACACAACCTGGCGCAGACCCGTTCAGGCCCTGTGCATGCTGCCTCAGTCTCTGTGAATTCATATGAGCTTTGATCTCAATGATTTAGAGGGCCTTGTCTTCATGGTGTTATCCATCCCTCTGGCTCTTACACTCTTTCTGACTCCTCTTCCATCAGGTTCCCTGATTCCTGAGGAGAGGGACTGGATGGAAATATCCCACTTAGGACTGAATGTTCCAGAGCTTCTCACTCTCTGTGTAATGTCTGGCTCTGTCTCTGTATTTGTTTCCATCTACTGCAGGAGCAAGCTTCTCTGATGATGGCTGAGCAAGGCACTGATCTATGAGTCATTATGTCAGAATGTCATTAGGAGTCATTTTACTGTTACTTTTTGTGTTTTTAGAACAATAGTATTTAGTTTTACTCAAAGCCCCTGGGCTATCTAGTCTCAAGATATTTGTCACCCAAGCAATGTCAAGTATGAGTTTCATCTCCTGGAGTGGACCTTCTGTCAAATCCGGTATTAGTTGGTTACTTCCACAAATTTTGCTTCACCATTGCACTAGCATGTCTTGTAGGCAAGAACACTATTGTTGATCAAAGGCTTCATGTTTACATTTCTCCTTTGGTAGCACACAGAATGCATTCCTTACCAAAGACTAGCATATTGTGGTGAGGGCTCTATGCAGGTACCAGCTCAACTTCTCTATGTTGAATGAGTTGTGTAGATGTTGTCTTCACCAATGGGGGCTTGCCATCAGTTTGTGGAGAGCAACCTATAGTCTTAGTAACAGCCTGGATAGTTTGGGGATTCCCATGGGAACCCTTTGGCTAGCAACTCAATTAGATGTATATCATTCCAGGTATCAGAATTTGGCTTCATTAGATGAAAAGAAATGGGCAGTTGGGACTCTGACTGTCCTATTATTTGGCAATTTCATTTAGATTACCTTCATATATGTGTATATTTTAGGAAGCATCTACTGTAATAGGTTTCCATGCTACTCCTCAAATGGCCCTTAATTTTAGTGATCTATCTCTATATTGTCTCCCTCATCTCCTCCCTCCTAGATTCTCCAGTTCCAGACCCCTTCCATTCATAACTACCTATTCTATTTCCCTTTCCTAATAAGCACTAGTTGTACACCCTAGTCCCTTACTCTATAACTAACCTTCGTGGTTCTACGGATTGTAGCTTTGTTATCATTGACTTAACAGTTAATATCACATATAAGAAAATACATATATATATTTATCTTTCTGGGTCTGAGATACCTCACTCAGGATTTTTTTTTCTCATTCTTTCCATATACCCACAAATTTCATGATTTCATTGTTTTAACATCTGAGCAATATTCCATTGTATTGTACCACATTAAAAAAAACATTCTTTCATTGAGGGACATTTAGGTTGTTTCCAACTTCTGATTATCATGAACAGAGCAGCAATATACATAGTTGAGCAATTTTCTCTGTGGTAGGATGAAGCATTTTTTTGATCTTTCCCCAAGACTGGTATAGTGAGTCTTGAAGTGATATATTCTCATCTGCCTGGGAAACCACCAGACTAATTTCCATAGTGACTGTACAAATTTTCACTCCCATCAGCAATGGGTGAGTGTTCCTTTTATTCCACATTCTTGTCAGAGTGAGGGGTCACTTGTTTTATTGATATTAGCTATTCTGGTGGGTGTAAGATGAAATCTCAAAATAGTTTTGATTTGCATTTCCCTGGTGGCTAAGGATTTTGAATATTTCTTCAAGTGTTCCTCAGTCATTTGAGTTTCTTCTTTGAGAATTCTGTTTATATCTGTACCCCATTTCTTGTTGAATTCTTAATATATTTTAGACATTAGCCCTCTCTTGGATATGTATTTGGTTGAAAAAAACCTTTTTCCATTCTGTAGCCTGTCACTTTGTCTGAGTTGTAATGTCCTTCGCTGTACAGAAGCTTTTCAGTTTCATGAGGTCCCATTTATTAATTGTTCTTCCTAGTACCCCTACTATCAGTGTTCTATTCAGAAAGTCTTTTCCTGTGTCAATAAGTTCAAGGCTATTCCCCACTTTATCTTCACTCAGATTCAAGGTGTCTCGTCTTATGATGAAGTCTTTTGCTCCATTTGGACTTTAGTTTTGTGCAAGGTGATAGTGTGGATTTATTGCATTCTTCTCCATGTATCTGTGTAGTTTCACCAGCACCATTACTGAAGATGTCTTTTTTTACGGTGTTTATTTCTGGTTTGTTTTTCAAAAATCAAATGTCCATAGATATGTGGGTTTATGTCTGTGTATATGTTAACCCTCTTTCTTTGCTGTTCTGGGGTTATTTATTCCTTGTGTTCTCTTAGGTGTGATTAATCTCTCTAGGTTAGAACCTTCTGTAGGCTGGATTTGTAGATAGATACTGCTTACATTTTGTTCTTTCATTTAATATTTTTCTCTCTCCATCTATTGTGACTAAATGTTTTGCTGGGTATAGTAGTCTGGGATCTTTTAATTTTTATAGANCATCTGCCCAGGCTCTTCTGGCTTTTAGAGTCTCCATCGAAAAGTCAAATGTTATTCTAATACGTCTGCTTTTACATGTTACTGGGTATTTTCCCACTTGAAGCTTTTAATATTCTTTTGTTTTTCTATATGTTTAGTGTTTTGATTATTATTTTTTATTTTTTCCTTTTGTTTAAAATATTTTCATTTCTCATACAATATATCCTGATTACAGTTTTCCCTCTATTGCCCCCACATCCCCTCCCATCTAGATCCATTCTCTTTCTGTCTCTCATTAGAAAAGAACAGGTTTCTAAGAGATAACAACCAAACATAACAAAATAAAATACAATAAGATAAAACAACAAAAACCCATCATATCCAAGTGGGACAAGAGAAGAAAAAGAGCTCAAGAGAAGGCACAAAAATCAGAGACCCACTCATTTCACACTCAGGAGTCTCACAAAAACATCAGACTAGGCTGGGCAGTGGTAGCACATGCCTTTAATCCCAGCACTCAGGAGGCAGAGGCAGGTGGATCTCTGTGAGTTTGAGGCCAGACTGGTCTACAGAGTGAGTTCCAGAATAGCCAGGGCTGCGCAAAGAAACCTTGTCTAGAAAAATCAAAACAACAACAACAATAACAAACCAACCAACCAATCAAACAAACAAACACTGGACTAAAAGTCATAATGTCTGTGCAGAGGACATGATACAGACCTGTGCAGGCCTTGTGCTTGCTGCTTCAGTGTGTGTGAGTTCTAAGAGTTTTCTTAGTTGATCTAGAGGGCTTTCTTCTTCTGGTTTCCTCCATCTCCTCTGGCTCTTAAACTCTTTCTGCCTTTTCTTCTGTGTGGTTCCTTGAGCTCTGAGGGGAGGGATTTGATGGAGACATCCCATTTAGAGCTGAATATTCCAAGGACTCTCTCTCTCTCTCTCTCTGCCTGTAAGTCTCTGTAAGTCATCTTTTGCAGGAGGAAGCTTCTCTGATAATGGCTGAATAAGGCATTGATCTATGAGTATAGCAGAACATCATTAGGAATCATTTTATCACTATTGTTTTAAAGACCATTAGTATTTGGTTTTATCATAAGTCTCTGTGTTTTCTAGTCTCTAGTTCTTGGTTGCCCAAACAGTAGTGGGTATGGGCTCCATCTTGTGGAGTGGAACTTAAGTCATATCAGATATTGGTTGGTTACTCCCACAAGCTTTGTGCCACCATTGAGCTAGCATATTTTACAGGCAGGACACCACTGTAGATCGATGGTTTTGCAGCTGGATTAGTATATAAGCTTCTCTTTCAGTAGCTTGCAGAGTACTTTACCATATCAAATGCTAGAACATAGGGTTGAAGGTTCTATGTAGGCACCAGTTTGACCTCTCCATGTTCAATGAGTTGTGTGGTTGTGATCAAGTAGGCTTCATCCCAGAGATGCAGGGATGGTTCAATATATGAGAATCAGCAAATGGAATCCACCATATAAACAAACTGAAAGACAAAAACATGATCATCTCATTGGTGTTTTGCATATTATGTGTTGAAGGAATTCTGCTTTATGTCCAGTCCTGGTCTGTATGCTTCTTGTACCTTGATAGGCATCTCCTACTTTAGGATTGGGAATTTTTTTTTAATGTTTGTGTTGAAAATATTTTCTGTGCCTTTGACCTGGGCTTTTCTCCATTCTCTATTCCTCCTATTATTAGATTTGGTCTCTTCATAGTGTCCCTGTAGGATAAAGTTTTTCTGTGTCCCGCCAGGGCTCCCGCATGGTCCCACAGCTGCTCAGACCCAAGTAAACACACAGAGCCTTATATTAATTATGAACTGTATGGCCATTAGCTCAGGCTTATTACTGATTAGCTTTACATTTAAATTAACACATTTCTATAAATCTGTACTTTGCCACACGGTTTGTGGCTTACCAGTACCTTCACATTTTTTTGTTCCTGGGGGTGGCTAGCAGTGTCTCCTGACTCAGCCTTCCTCTTCCCAGAATTCTCCTTGTTTGTATATCCCGCCTATACTTCCTGCTTGGCTACTGGCCAATCACATTTTATTTATCAATCAATCAGAGCAACACATATTCATAGCATACAGAACAATATCTCCATCATGTCCCAGATAACCTGGATGTTTTGTGCCCTGAGTTTTTAGAATAAACAGTTTCTTTGATCAAGGTATCCATTTCTCCCACTGTTTTTTCAGTGTCTGAGATTCTCTCTTCCATCTCTTATATTTTGTTGGTGAGGCACACCTCTGAGGTTCCTGTTCCAGTTCCTAAAGTTTTCTTTTCAAGATTTCCCTCAGTTTGAGTTTTCTTTATTGGTTCTACTTTTACTTCCAGGCCTTGAACTTTTTCACTCATTTTTTTCCACTGCTTCTTTGTGTTTTCATAGATTTCTTTAAGGGATTTATTCATTTCTTCTTTAGAGACCTCTACCATATGCAGAAAGGCTATCTAAGGTCTTTTTTTTCTGCTTCAGCTATGTTACAATACTCTGACTGCTGTGTTTTAACATGAGGACTGCTGTGGTTTGGTTGCTGAGTTCTAGTGAAGACTTATTTATCCCGGCTTTTATTGATTGTGTTTTTGTGCTGCATGTCTAATCATCTGGGTTTGGGAAAGCAGTAATTCTAAGTGCTGATATCTGGTCGTGTCTTTATTGCGTGGGTGTTTTGTTCCTTGGTTTCTGTTGCCCTCCCTGCTTCTTTGGAGAGTGTGGTAGCTCTGTGTTGCCTGGTAGGAAATTTGTCTGGAGTACTTTTTTGTGTGGTCACTGGGGGTTCCAGGTAAAATGTGTTCCTAGGTATTGGGAGCTGACACTTAGGGTGATGGGTTATGAGGGAAGTGCAGAGGGGGTCCACAGGAAGGAGGAAAGCAGGGTGTTCTGCTAGGATCTGATTAGTCCCCTAGGAATGGGGTCAGAGAGTGAGGAGAGGTCATAGCAGATGTTCTGCTACAGAGGTGGGCACACAACTGGGGGATTGGTTTTGGAGGAGCTGAGGGAGAAGTGGAGATNTGCAGTTAGCCTATCATCTTCCCTGGCATGAGTGACCTGTAGGTTGACCATGAGTACCTCATGGAGTTGGCAGCTTGGATAAAGGAATGAGTTGGGGGAAGGAAGTTAGGAGGGGAAGATGTGTGTGGTCACTCAAGATGGGGCCAGAGAGGAAGCGGAGGCCATGGCAGGTGTTCTGCTGAACATCTGAGGATGAGACTGGGTGTTGGACTTGGAGAAGCTGATTGAGAGGCAAAGATCTTCAGTTAGCCTCCTGCAGTTAGTTACCTGCTTCCTGGCAAAAGTGTCCTGTGGGTTTCTAGGTAATCCTTTTAAAACCCGGGTTTTCAAAGCCTTTCCTAAACATAGGATTGTAGTCAGAAAACATACCTATGTGGGATTAGATGGGCTTGGGTTCCACAGTTGTTATGTAAGACCCTGAGTCAGGAGCTCTGTGTGGCCCTAGCACTTCCTGCCTAGCCTTGAGCACATATGATTAGCCTGATGCTATGCACTTGGCAGCAGATGGTACTAGAAATGGGTTCCGTTTGTAAACTTACTTTGGTTGGGAGGGTTATACATGGCTTATTTTGGCCTGAGAAAGTCCCTTATGAGTCGTTTGTCACCTAGGAGTTTCCCTTTGGTTTCCTTGGTCTCTCTCTCAGCACAACCTCTAAGGGGCTAAAATCCAATGTATTGGAGAGTGTGGGTCTTGGGAAGAAGACAGGAGGAGCTTCTGTCATTCTCTTCTTTGTCCTCAGAGTAATTAGAGCATTTCTGAATCTGTGACAGCCACACGGCCTCACTTTCTGAAGACCGTGCTACTAGATCTGCTGATAACTTTTGCCAGAAGATGTTTTCACAGTGAATTTCATTGCTTCTCATACCATAAACATCATCATTGCCCTGATTCAAACAGGACTAACCTTTTTNATAAGCGATTAGGTCTTACTGGCACCAATGATTCTGTATTGTTTAGGAAGAAAAAAAAAACTGTTAAATAATGCTGGCATACCTAAAACGGATTGTTTCCATTAAAAATAGTTAATTTCTGAACATGTTTTTAATATGAAGTACCTTGGTTGTCATGAACTTTGCTCATTTATAAGAAAGTGGTTACAATATTAACTCCAGTGGAAACAAATGGTCCCATTAATACAAGGGGCAGGGGAGAGTGTCACCACTATTGACTGCATGCCTCGATTGCCACCCCCCACAGACAGCCTTCCCTTGTGGACACAAGCTTTGGTAAGAATGGGGGGAACTCTGAGCTGAGGACCGTATTGGAATTCTTAGCTCTTGCAGTTCAGGGGCTTAGCTGGAAGCAAGCCCATGGCCATGCGGACTGTCACTCAACTTTAATTCCAGTACTGGGCATAAAACTCCAGGTGAGAAAGGAATGCAGAGAGCTGCTAGAATTGTCACCAGTTACTCTAGACCCTGAAATTATGTCTTTCATTGCTTCGTGTGTTTACAGAATTATGGATTATTTGCTCGGTGTGTGAAAATTTCAAGCTTTATCCAGGTTACTGTAATCCTTCTGCTTTGGTTTTCTCTGCTCCTGGGTGGGCGAGCAGAGGCATTCTTATTTGTCTACTTGGCATTCGTATTTGAAGTTGTATTTATTGACTAGAATCCTGGCAAGGATAACACTTTTTCTCAGTAACAAGACATCTCCTCTTACAAGGCCTCACAGCCGCCAGGTGGAACACACAGCAATAGCTTACCGAATAAAGAATATATTTTGAAGCATGTCCTCAGCTGTTCATTTGCAGTATTATTAAACCAGAGAAAAAGTTTAATGAAAAACCCACCTTTCTGTAGTGGAGTTAACTAAATCGAAACGGGACTCGTTTTTGGTCAACTTTACTGAAAGTGGTTTGGCTTTCCAAGAACTAAAATATAGCTTCCTCTCTTGACTACTCGATGGCTTGCTGTCATCTGTTTTGGATGTTAAAGGATATGATTTAATTTCAGCAGTAAGGCCCCTTGTCTTCATTTGCAGGTGCTAATTATTTAATCGCTACTCATTTTAATCTGTTTCCCATCGCTCTTTAGAGTTCTTTGCTTGACAGGTTTCATTGCGTGCCTTTCTTGAAAGAAAAAGAGAATGGAAAAGAAAAAGAAGAGAAAGTGAGAANGAAGGGGTTGATGTCCTCAGATGGCACCGAGAAGCCTATTGCTAGGTGGGGCGAGGCAAGGCTGCATTTCATGTATTATGATTTTCATGATCTCGGCTGATGGAATATAATATACAATACATCATTTTTATCTTCTTCATAATAAAAAGTTGCTCTAGGCACAAAGCCTCGGGTTCCTGCATGCTAATGATCCTGGCTGCCTGGAAAAACTTTGCATTTCCTGATCTGTCAATTAGAAATAAGCCCCAGACATCCATAGTAATTGGAAANAGAGGAAGGACATTTCTCCCAAGGAAACTTCTTCCTTGCATCATTTTATTTTTGTCAACTTCTCCTGCTTTGTTTCCTCCAGCTAAACCAGCTTCACTTCCTTGATGACTCTTGTTATAAACAGCCCTGGGCTCTCAGCTCCCCTCCCTCAGGTGCTTGTCAGAGNGGCTGTGCTGAGAACAGATGGCCTTGTGTGTGCTCACATGGAAAACCAGCTTTGCACTGGGCAGACATGCTGGTGTCATGTAAGTTAGGCACTAGCCTAAGTCCTTAATGCAAAACTCTCCTAAGAAGTCTGACNTCCAAATTTGAAAAGCAGAGGGTAGGGAGAGTGAGCTTGTATAACCCCACTGGGAAAAGAGAAACTGACAACAGGTCTTGTCTTTTCTTCGTTCTTTTCTTTAGTTGTATATAGCAAAGTAATTTCATCTCGGTGTGGAATGGAAAAGGTGGGTGCTTGTTTAGATTGAGGCTGTTCCGTAATGACTTTAACACTCACTGGAATCCCGTAGCCAAAGTAACCCCAGGACGAAGTCTGCAGTGAGCACTTAGCCTCCCAATTAGAGTTTCAGTCCAAATGAAAATGTTAGGTGATACCCACCTTCTGCTGTTTTCAGTCTTTGCTCTGTTTTTTTTTTTAACCTCCATGATTGGTGGCCTCACTCAGCATCTTCCCAGAGAAAGTCTTCTTGTTCTGGCAGCCAGCAGCAGAGCAAAAATGCNGATTCTCTGACTTCTGACTCCAGTTTATCAAATTCTCTCCCATTTCAAATTCAAAGATTAAGTTTCTGAAGAGAGCTACTTCATTCCCCCAACAAGGTGGAATAGTGAACTATTAAGAGTCTTTGTAAAGGAGATGGTAAGAAACAGAGGTCTGACCAGTTTCAACATAACTCACTTATCTATGCCGTTATCCAAGGAGCTGCTTCTTCCCTTGGTGAGGTTGCTTTTGCTGTATTGATACAGGGTTGCCTGTGGGGGATATGGTGGCAGAACTATGTGATAAGAACTGTAGCTTATCATGAAAAGTACAGAAACTTTACTTGCCACTCCTTGCCACTGACTATGATGAGCCTTTGAACATAAAATGAGTGGCTCCCTCAGAAACCGTCACAAGATTTNGTGCTGATGGGAGTTCATGAAGATGAGCAAAAAGATGAGGCCCAAGGCTTATTTGAAAACCTTTAATTTNCCTTCTTTTATTCATTCATTTTACTNAATAAATGTCAGCTGAAGTCACCTTCTGTAATTCATAGGGCAATCCTTGCTGAGACAAGACAGCTCACAACCTAGTGAATCAGACCAACTTTTGGTCAGCANATTGTTATGCATATGCCACATGAGACGGTAAGGCAGTTTTCCAGAACTTTTACTTTTTTTTGTAGAAAAAAAGCCCAGGAGTTTAGACTTTAGTGTGGTTAGAAAGGCTTCCTCAGAGGAGGTGTTACTTGACTTGTGTAGTGAAATAATGTGTGCTTGTGGTACACAAATGATGATATGTTAGGATGACAGACGCCATCCTTATTCTTGTCATTTCAGGCGAGAGAGGACAGAACTGATAAAAATGGAAGGGAGTGCCAGGGTTTGGAATAGTGCCAAGATGTGCTCAAGTCCTACAAGGCCGTGCAAAGTTTAATCANTTTCCTAAAGCCATGTGTGGTCCTCTAGAAGGACTGAGGCAGAGAAGAATTAGCATTAGAGCAGAATATTAGGACATGNCTCAAACTATGGANCGGCGATTATGTTCAAAGGGAGGGAAGGGGAGGAAACGGCTGGGAGAACACTGAAGGGACTTCAATCAGGTGAGGAGATTGTTCCATCAAATCGAAGGCATTGGCAGTGGAAGTTCCAGCTAAAACTGGTACATGTCCAAGATTTTACATTCTAACAAGCTAGTCTATCCCAAGTGCACATACAAATACTGACAGAATTTGTAAGAGCTTTGTGGTAGAGACTTGGGTAGGTTATTACATTTAAAAAAAAGACACCACACAAATGATTTGTACCACTACACAATGGTTCTACTTAACCAATGGGGACAGAGGGACAAAATGAGGGTTTGGTGATACCACAGGAGAAGACTTCAATGCTTATTATTTACATGTTCCTATCCTCCTCTTTGGAGAAAGAGAGAGAGA